>VXBO01007728.1:229500-342235 GCA_013400135.1 Rhinoptilus africanus | reverse complement strand
TCTGGGCTCCCCAGCTCAAGAAGGACAGGGAACTGCTGGAGAGGGTGCAGCATAGGGCTACCAAGATGATTAATGGACTGGAACACCTCTCTGTGAAGAAAGGCTGAGGGAATTGGGTCTCTTTAGTCTGGAAAAAAGATGGCTGAGGCGCAATCTTATCAATGCCTATGAATACTTAAAGGCTGTGTGTCAGGAGGATGGGGCCAGGCTCTTTTCGGTAGTGCCCAGTGACAGGACAAGGGGCAATGGGCACAAACTTGAGTATAGGAAGTTCCACCTAAACATGAGGAGGAACTTCTTTACCTTGAGGGTGGCAGAGCACTGGAACAGGCTGCCCAGGGAGGTGGTGGAGTCTCCATCTCTGGAGATATTCAAAACCTGCCTGGACGCGTTCCTGTGCAACCTGCTCTAAGGTGGCCCTGCTCTGGCAGGGGGGTTGGACTAGATGATCTACTGAGGTCCCTTCCAACTCTATAATTTTATGATTCTATGATTCTATGATTTATCCTGGGAACAGACTTAAAAAAATTATTGTCTTTGAAAAAAAAATCCCAACTTTGTTAGTGCATCAGACTCAAAGGAGAGCTGATGAAATAACTTCCTTCAACAACACAGTTTTGCCTGAACTGAGGTTCCAATCCCATGACAAAAGTATGTACTGATAAAATGGTGAAATGTTCTGGTTTGGCTGAAAACAACTATATCAGCAAAAGCTGAAATGAAGACAAAACACCTGCCCACTCTCCATCAGATGACTCACCAGTAAACTTTCCACAGATCTGGACTTGTCTGCTGATGGTCTGTGACTCATGAACATTTGTGTCTATGATTCATGGACGTCATACTCTGGTGGCATCGGATTCAGATAGAGAATTAAATAAACATAAAGCCTAACATCTCAAGACCCAGCATAATTATATTCACCTAGAGCCAAACCTTGTTTATTCCTCCATTTCCAGGAAATAAACAGGGGCCTTTACACAGTCATTTTATGAATAATTTCCCGGAAGCCTGGAATTGCATAAATGAAGGATAAAAAGTGCACACTGACATTGGCACTTGAATTCTGTCAATCAGGTTCACTGTTGTAACATGTCCCTTTGAGAAGCTACTTGGCAAAATAACATTTTGTGAAAAAAAACAAGCACAGTATTATCAAATATGGGCCTAGTAAGGAGGATACTGTAAGACTGATCAAAGCTGTGTCATCAAAAGGGAAGGAACTGGGGAAGAAGGAACGTCCAGCTAACTTAAAGAGCTCGTACAAGGAGATGAGGTTGTGAGGATCAGTACAGACTGCTCAAAAACATATGCTTGCTAGTGAGAGTCTGGGATCTAAATTGCTTTTGGCCTGAGCAGAAAAATATGTCCATAGCATGAAAAACACTTATTTTAAAATCATGATATGATTATTACCATGATATTGAATGTTGTGCATATGATTCTGGAGGAACTAATTCTTCTTGGTTTGTGTGCATTTTTTTAACTTGGTGACATACACGTAGTAAGACCTAATTACTCTAGTCAAAGGATAGGTTGCTGCCTACTATATCTATTAATCTTCTGCCTTCCAACTGAGCACAAATGGCTGCATGAGGGGAAGGACAAAAGGATTCTCCATCAAATTCTGCCAAACATTTTACAAGGCACCACATACCTGTGGCAAGTCCATGATGAAATTGTAAGCATTGGCCTGTTTGGCTGCTTTGATTATGTCTTCCATGGTAGCCTCATCCCGACCATAGCGAATGTTCTCTGCAATCGTGGTGGCAAACAGCACTGGCTCTTGTTCAACAATGCCAATCTGTGAGCGTAGCCACTGTATATTAAGGGAGCGAATGTCATGGCCATCCAGGGTAATCTACAAAAGCCAATTAAAACATGGACAAAAAAGAAGGAAAAAGGTTAGGGACATTGTCCCTTCCAGATCAGAGACAAAGACAGACACAATGGAAGTGAAGGTCCTGTGATGCTGTGTTTCCATGACCAGTGTGAAAACCACCTTTCATACGTAACAAATGCGGTGCAGTGGCAGTAGTATATAATAGTTCTTGGGCCTAGGAGTTGAGCCTTTTGATTTCATTTCCCAACACTTCTTTTTGCTTGGCCTCAGAAATAAAACCACGTGGAAAGTATCCATCAAAATTACGATTATATGTTTACAATAAATTGGTTCTTTGTCTTTTATACATTCAAATACAGGTCACCATGTATGTGATTTGTGCCAGCTAGGAACACATAGATGGAATGAGACTGTTAATAGATGTAATTCATATTCTTAACCAATCCACTACTAAATGGTACTTGCATATACTAAAGCGATATTATGGGATAATGATTAAATGTTCAATATTGTGTTTTCCAGAATGGAAAATGATTTCTCAGTCCTGAATTATTGTATCTATAGGTGTAGTCTTCACTCTGATTTAGCACAAATCTTTATTTTCTCCTTACAGTTTTTCTCTTTCACATAGTAATTTTTGATAAGACTGTTCAGCATTCCCCTGAAATGCACAAGAGGGTATTTCACTCATTTAAAAAAAAAAAAAAAAAAAGAAAAGAAAAGTTAGGAGTCTTCCTTCCCACCTTGGACATCTTGGAGAAGAAACCATGTCATTCTTTCAAGTCCCTAAGGCTAGAGAAACACATTCTAGATTGGTACACTCACCATGCCATCAGTGGGGTCATAGAAACGCTGGATGAGCTGTATTGTTGTACTTTTACCAGCTCCACTAGCTCCAACAAAAGCTGTTGTCTCCCCTGCTTTAATAACCATATTAAGGTTATCCAAAATCTGGAGAGGGAAAAAAAAAAGAAACAGAATCCATCCATTCTAATTCTCTCACAGTCATATAACCAAATAGGTATATTCCGTATCTTAAAATGGAGATCAAAGTAATTTTACAAAATTCAGAAAAATATTATGAAGAAAGGAGAAAAAGAAAGCCAAATATTTCCACATTTTTTAAAAAATTTATAAATGCAGAGCACTTGATCTTTGTTTGTTCCTGTTGTTCATCATTAACTTAGCCAAGTTAATACCATTGGAGAATTTGGCAATAAATCCCCTTTAAAGAACACTGCATATGTATAATGAATGCCTTTTAAAGCATAAATATTAAGAATGTAACAGTGAAATTATGCAGAAAAATCTGATACTTCATATGCTTCTCTCTTTAGAAGCAATAACAGACATTTGCTTGTACAATAACTTGCTTTTCAAAGGAGAATTTTTTAATTCAAACACAGTAATGGAGAAATAACAGGGTATGCAGCCAATGCTCCTGTACCTTTTCCTGTCATTTTAATGGGTCACATGGTGTATCCTCAGGGTAATGGAAGAGTTTTAGAAAATGTCCTTGTGCCATTCAGCTTATTACTTTGTGTCCTTTCCTAGCACATGTTGATACCAAGTGCATAATTTATTGAAAGACAATCTGTATGCAGGTGAATTTGTCTGTAATTACTACGAGTTTATGTTCAGTGGCAAGGACTATGTATGGCAATGCATATGTTGGAATGGTAAAATAGGCAGAATGGTAAGTAGAAGAACCCTTTGATAGAAGAATTATTTAGTCTACTTTTAAATAGAGGATCTGGCTTCTGGAAAACAAACTCTATTGAAAATACAGAAACTGCTGGCAGAACTGGGATATTTTGATTGTTTACAGTAATTGTGTTCACTGGATGAATGATGAATAATTACCTTTACGTCTGGTCTGGAGGGATAATGGAATGTTACATTATGAAATTCAATTTCACCTCGTACTTTATCCAGCTTGTAGCCATCTTCCGACATGCAGTCAATGGCGGGTTCCTAGGATAGAATTTATTGTGTTATTTACTTGCTGTTAAACAGCCAACACTGCTGCAGTACATAAATATTCCAAATACCACACAAACCCATGGCACTTCTGTTTGAACAGCACTTAGCTGCACTGAGCCAGCAGCAGGCTCTGCCCCAGGACTAGCAGGCAAGGGACATGAGATTGAAGGCCACAGTGATGGGGAAGTTGTCACCAGTGGGTATTACAGGCAAGATGAATGCACCTTCTTCTCATTTTAGGCTTACTGGAATTACCACAATCAACCTCTCGGATAGTTTTTGCTGGAACAGAATAGCTGGCTGAGTGAGGCATTTTGACTCACTTAATTTACCCAGATCCTCAGGAATAAAATGACACTACTTTGCTCATATAAACAATCTCCTACAGCACTGAAAAGCCAATTCATTGCTGCAAATAAGCACACTTCACCATTTTGGATTTAAAACATACATCCTTGCACACCCACTCAGGATTCAGGATATAAGTCAGATTTGAAGATTTCACATTAAGTGCTTTGGCTTTCACATTCATTCGGGCAAGCCATGGCTATTGTGGACTGCTAGACATGAGCAGAGAACTAAGATAAATTTGAAGAAACCCAAAGAAATCAAATTTTCTAAGGATAGATTTTTGAAGCATGGAATACAGAGAATGAGCTAAAACTATAGCAACACCAATATTTGATAATTGAAACATGCATGATTTTTATGTAGCCTAACAGATTGAAGGGAATTTTAATACAAAGAAATGTGTATGTTCTAAGATGTTAAGAACAGCAAAAAGATTGATTCCTCTTTAGGAATATGTCATGCTTAAATTCAGATACTAAGCTGTGAATAAAAGTTTCACTGATCCTGCAAATGGGAAACTCAGCATGGCTATAAGTTTGGTGCCAGAAAAAAATCTGTATCAGGGCAGAGCTGTGCTTTTACTGTATAATCACAAATCTACAAATGCAGCAAGCAGATGGATCTAATTTTGTCACTCTTTCTCTAGACAGATGAAATCTCACTTTAGTTTGCTTTTTTTACCCTGAGGTTATCTGACTCAGCCTTATCTTGAATTCTGTGATTAATGTTTACTGCTGCAAGTCTTCTGTGCTTTTTTCTCCAAAAGCCACTTCCCTTATTCATCTGTTTTTCAGTTTATCTTAGAGCTTTAGCTTATGAATTGCATTTATAAGGCATATGTGTTACCATTACTGTAGAACACTGAAGGGTTACTAAGAAGTCCACTGGCATTATCACAGCCACTCTAGCCTTCTTTATATACTCTTATATAATCTGTAAAGGACAAGCAGCATTTCAATGTGTTTACACAGCTTTTAGCACAATAAAGCTTGTCAATGTCTGGAGATACTATGTACTGCTAAGAAGTCAGCGGTATTTTGCCAACCACTAAAATTTATACAGATACAGAAAGCAATTCTCATCAGTAAATGCTAGTGGCTCTCAGACTTGCTCATATAACCTGATTTCAAATATCTATCTGTCTAGATCATTTTGTGATTAACATTTATGACTGCTGCGTGACCAGTACCTGTGCTCATTTGGTCTCATTTTAACTTGGGGTAGTTCTGAGTCAGGTGACAGGGGCCACCTTTGTCCCTAATGTCAAGGGAGTCAGATCTTTTGATGCCATCTGGAGGCTGGCAGCTAGAAACTTCCTGCAAGTTTCGCTGCAAGGTGACTATTACTGCCCGCCTATAGACTTTCCGTGGGCCAGCACTGATCAGTGATTATACAGAAGGAGAAATGGGAGTAAGAAACAGCAGTAGCTGAGGTAAAACTTCATTATTCAGAAACAGGCCCCTTAAGAAATCTGTTCAACACCCTCTCTGAGCTTGTGTACATGCCACTAGATCTTTCTATTGCACAGTCAATTTTTCTTTAATTGCACTCATTTTTCCTCATTTGAGGAAAACTACTAGCAGTAGTAGATAAAACTACTACTGCTTGAGGCTTATTTAATTATTTTTCCACTACAAAGTGAGACAGCTTAGAAATTCATTACTTACTTTATCTATTGTCTCAAAAATATTTGCTGCAGCCCCACGGCCAGTGGCAAAGGCTTCTAGACAGGGAGATGCTTGGCCAAGATTTAAAGCTCCTACTAAAACACCAAAGAAAACCTGAAGAAGTGGAAAAAGAAATTAACAAAATATGACATCACATTTTATTACAATTTAGAGCTTATACAGGCAAAGCAAACTACAGTGATTTAGTGACTTCCTGTGCATCAGGTGAACTGCAGTGATTCACAATATAAGCATAATTAGCTCACAAGAAAGCAAACAAATGCGTCTTAGAAAGAATTTTCACTGTCTTTTACAAATTTGCTTCCAGGCTGAAGTAAATCAACTTGTATTTGCCCTGACCTAAAAATGTGTGCACCCAGATATTTACTGGGGTAATTTACTGACGAAAATCTACTGAGGTGCCACTGAAATACCACACACGTGCAAATACATTAGTTGTCTGCTTTTACAACCAGGAATGACCTGTGTTGTATTGTGAGTGTAGCTTATTCCTCTCAGTGCTAACGTACCTGGGTGTACTTGTTAGAATAAGCATTTTTTCCTGGAATTTACTCTGCTCTGTTCCTCCTTAGTTTTTCAGTTATAGAGGTGGTTTGGCAGAGCAGATTATAAAGGTATATATGTCTTTGGTGTAGGCTTCTGGTCCATTTTTTGCTTTGTTATGGATGATAGTTTGAACATTCACCCTGAGCATTAGGAGGACTGGTACATAATCCTTTGTTGTAGTTTGACAATACCCGAGAATTCTGCTAAGAACCAATAAAGGACTCAGCTAGCCTTTTGAATGCAACACAAACAGTAGTCAGGACAAATGGGCAAGGTGTGTAAGGAAACACTACGGTTGAGAAAGAAATAAAAGTACACAGGACTCAGTTTTCCCTTGCGCCATAGTGATGTTTACTGAGAATAATCCCATGGCTAAAGTGGAAGAATCTACTGTACACATACTGTGCACTGCAAACATCTACACTGAGGTATAGATCATTCCATAAGTTCATACTCAGCTTTGCTACAGATACATTTTCTTGTGTGAATGAGTCCCAAAGCAATTAGGTTATATGCATGTCAGAATCCACCATGAACATGAGGGAGCGGGTTCTGTACATTTGGTAGAAGAAAGAAAGGTAATGCTCAGTGTTCTCGATGCATCATGGCTGCTGCACAACAGTTTTTCAGAGACTAGGAAAAGCATATTTAAATGTTTTGTATCTACAAGTGTATCCCCACTGTTTGCCATTTGTCATTTGGAAGCACTGAACTATAGTTACCACGTGCAAGGCAAGGAAATTGCTCACTTTGTTTTTCACAGCACTACCTTGTATCAACTACTGGTGTCAAGAGCAGTTGCAAATGATTTCCTGTGAGGAACATCCTCCTTGAACAGAATGACTCAATTTTACAACGTTCTCGAAGTAATTTACCAAGCTCCATTTAACAGGAAGTTTTGTACCTCGTGCTGCTGCTGGTTGGGAGCTCTCATGATGTGTAACAGTTAGAGAGAGGCCATAAATAGATGTCTCATCAGAACACGCAGGACTTACCAAGTTTCAGGAAAAATTTACTCTGGGTCTGGACTGGAGCCTGCAGTCCTGGCTTAAAGCAAATAACCAAAATATCTGTAGATGTTCTTTTTATTGCATTTATGTCATCAGTGTCTGAAGCATCTGCTGTGCAGAAGTGGGTGCATGACTGCCATGCAGGTTAGTAAGGTTTTTATATGCAATGCAGGAGCCACAGCTATGTGTGTTTTTACCAGCATATATGTTTACAGGTTCTTTGTCATCTATAGAGCTAGGTGGGCAATTAGCAACAGAAAATGATGATTCAAAGGAACAGAAACTGTTCATGAGAGAGAGGTTAGATTTGATGAAACTTTCTTTGGTGAGGTTACTCTTTACCACAATGAGGTTTTTCATCACCAAATAAGCTCTTCAGAGATGTCTATATCCCAGAAGCCACATGCTATCCCACACAATGGGAAAGCTAGTTTCAGTTCTCTGCCAGTTCTGTAGCAGGCTCTCAAACGAAAGCATTATTTTGATCTCGGTAGGCAGGATTTCAAATATTTAAACTACACATGGATTATTTTTTTAATCTTATCCAATTGTGTCATATAGCTTCATATGTATACTGAGTAATTATCTTTAAAAGACACATATAGTGTTTATTACCACTGAGCCACCAGATATCAGAACACTACAAATATATACTCCAGAATTACTCTTTTAAGAGACAGTCCAGAAAATCTTCATCAAGCTAAAATGGGTACCTGCAGAAGAGTGCCAGGTGAATACTCTTCTTCTTCAAGGACAAGTTTAGAGCCATACCAAAAGGCTAATGCATAACACAGGAAAATTATAAGCCACATGTAACCAGTGAATAATCCCATTATTATTCCTTTTCGAATTCCCCAGTGCTGAGCAAACACCAGGTTCTTATCATATCTGTAGAAAGAGAGAAAAATAAAAGGGGATTAAATTAATTTTATAGAAAATTCAAAATGAGCAAAGACCAACAAATTGAGGCATCTTCAATGACTGGCTGTGCTACAGTTAACAGAGAGTCCACATAAGGTGGATACCTCTCACTCTGAAGTGAGAGATCACTGCTTAAACCAGCAGTGCTCCTAGCTCATGAAATCCTTCTAGGTTCTAGTGTAATAAGCACAAGAAAAGCCACACTCACTGCAGATACCTCACCATGGGTTTTGGGGTTTTAGCAGTGTGACACAGGATTTGGGAATTTGGCCAATGCTTCAGAGCATATCCTACAGCCACGTTATGTTTTAAATGTATTTAAAAGAAATTTGCAGTTTAATATCATCAAATCATTATGTCTTGCTGGAACTAGTTCTGTTACTTGAAAGTACACAAAGTTTTTAGATGTACTGCAAAAGTGATGCATCAGACAATGTTTTGGGGAAAATTTGACAGTATGTTCTTACAAGTGGGAATTACTTGAAGATAGTATTGCTGATGCTTTATTTCACTGATTGACTGAATTATGAAATTAGTTTTGCATATGTCATGTTATTTGAAACCTAAATTTCTGTAACATACCTGTGTATAATTCTCAAAGCTAACAGAGAGTCATTGTTGTAGAATTTACAGACTAATTGTCATGACTCTGAAGTGCATTACAGTGTTTTGTTGCTACAGGAAAAAAGAAATCAGAGACCTTACACTTTGTTCAAACAAACCTTTCAACTTCTTTCTTCTCCCCACCAAATGCAGCCACTGTTCTGATGGATGAGAGCACTTCATCAGCCACAGCTCCAGCTTTTGCATAAGCCTTTAATTCTCGGCCTGTTAGTTTTGCCACAGCCTACAAAAACATTAGAAGTGCTGGTTACACCTGAACTGTAGGTGCAGACAAGTAAGCAGGGATAGCCGTCCCACTGTGCTATCTGCTCTGCATGAGGTCACCTCCTCTGCTCCGAGCAGGCTTTTATTAGACAGGCTGAATAGTCAAAGACTTCTGTCTTCTAGCATTAGGACATTTACCTCTGTAGCATGTGTTTTGCAGAACGGTTATCCTCTTGGCCAACAGCTCTGCTCCAGGTAGCTAGAAAGAGCAGCTGACAGCATCTGCTTTTCCTCCATCCCTCTCTCTCTGCTGTTAACTGGACTATAGTGGGCTACAGACTGAGGGTTTGTGCATGGTGTGAGGAAAGCGAAGCTTAAGCAGCAAAAGCAGGCCTTTAGCAGCTGTGTCAGAGCCCAGCTTCAGGAAGAAGAGGTAATGGTACTGATGGGGGAGGACAGAAACAGATGTGGCCACCACTGTGCTTTCTTTGTTTCTTAGGCTGACAGCAAACAGGTCTCAAAACAGCAGCCCAGAGCACATTGGATGCCAAAAGCTTACTTAAGCTCAAAAAAATGTTCAAATTAATGGAAGAAAATGTAGACATGTACAATTCTACACAAAGATACCACATTGGCTTGGGAATTACATATTACTAGAAAGTGTAGTGTGATTATTTTCATTCTCTCTTCCGATAGCCTGCCCCAGGCATCTATCAGGCACTTTTGGAGACAGGAGAACATGCTAGGTTGACGTTGGGTCTGTTTTCTTTATGGTAAAAAACAAAGACTTGGGCTCGAAAGGCTTTTAAGGAGGAAACATTTGACAGTGGATAAGTGAAAGATGGGGACAGAGAAATCAGAATGGAAAGAGCGGAAAATACAAACATAAAGGGGAATGAGCTCAGAAAGAACTTGCAAATGAAGGAAAGAGGCACTTGGGGCTTTATTTAATTTCCTGCCAGGATTCTACTCTCCCAGTTCATACTGAGTCATTATCCATGTCACCTACTTGCAGCCAGCACAAGGTGTCAGAGGAGGGCAGGAAGACAAAAAATTAGTCAGAGTTACATTAGAGGTTTGATAGAAAAATGATAGCAAGCTGTTCCTAAAGTGGAAGAAGTGAGATAGCCAAAGGGCTGAACCCAACCAAAGAACAGAGTGTGAGAGGCTGCAGAGGAAGAGCAGGATCTGCCCAGCCCTGCTGGGTGTGGGAGAGGAAGTGAGAGGGCAGATGATCCTGCAGTTTCCTTCTTCGCTGGCCTTCCTCTGCACAGTGCCGAGGAGTTTGTAGGGAGCGGATGGAGAAACCGAATGACAACAACTGGGAGAGGATGCAGCAACTGCCAGGAGCAGCGACAGGTTGAGGTAAGTTTGAGCAGTTATTATCAACGATTTTACATCTCTGAAACTTGATGATGTCTAAAAGCTTCTGGTCTACATAGAGAAATCAAGCCCTTTGTCCAGTTACCATCTAAATCAGGCGTGTAGTAACAGAGAGAAGAAGTAGGCCAGGTTCTGATCTCAGCAACCGTAATATCCATCCACAGGACCAAACAGAAGGTACACTTACACTCCTGTCCTAGAAGCAGGATATATTATTCTGGGAATCAGACTAAGCAAAGTGGGCGCAAACCCCAGCTCCCTGTCCCTCCACCCCTAGTGCTGCTGTGACCATAATCTGCCTCTCTTGATTTCAAAGGATTGTAATAGCCTTCTCTTCCACCAGTCCTCCTAGCTCTATGGTATGGCCTTCCTCATCATACTTCAGCATGAACTTCTCACAATTCACTCACCAAGCCATAGACAGCCGCTCCAACCCCAAGCAGAGGGCTAACTGCAATGATAACCAAGGTCAATTTCCAGCCACTGACAAAGCCCAGTAGGAATCCACATACAAAGGTGGTTAAGCGCTGGATAAAGATTGCTACTTGGTCAGCAATAGCCTCATTAATTTTGTTAACATCACTGTGAAAAAAAAACACAAAACAAAACAAAACACAACAAAACCCAATAGAAGATTAGTGAGCACATCTTTCATTTGTGTTGCAGGTCTTGGACTCATTTTGGTTAGTTGCTTTCCCTTGGACAGGGCCCTTCCTCACCCCTATTCTTTCCACCATCACACCTTCCAAAGATCCTGGGCTACAGTGAGAAAACCTGATGCTTTTGCAACAGCAGAAGGCTTTTATGCATTAATACTGCAGGGAAGATATTGTCTTTTCTCAGGAAAAGTCATCCTGCCAGCAGACTCATTCACTAGCTGGTTCTTACTACTGTGCCCCAGCTTATTCCCAGGGGAGGGCAGAGGCATCCCAGGTGGATGCAGCTATCTGATGATGGAAAAACAGTATAGCTGATATGGCACCCTTCCCATCATGGGGTATGGAGAATGTACTATGCTGTCTTGCTGAGGGGGCAGGAAAAGGGAGGAGGGCTGTAACTCTCTTCGAGTTCTACCTTCCACCACCTCCCAGTTCCTCTCTCCACCCTATCACATAGTTTGCTCTCTAAATGGGAGGGAGAGTGGGAAAACTGAGGAGGGCTACTCTGTCACTGGAGACAGTGGGAAACATGACAGCTCTATCATGTGCGGGGCAGTGATGCAGCCGTTACCATCATTTGACCCCTAGGCAGCTGCAGAGTTCATTTATTCTCTCTTATGCATTGCCAATAGAGAAAAAATATCTTAAAGCAAAACAGTCAATAAGCTTCTTCCACTCTTGGCTACTACATCACCCCTGAGATCAGAACTGGGAACTCTTGGAACAAATAGGAGGAAGTGGTGTTGAGGTTTAAAGTGCAAAGTTATTAGCTCATTGATATATCAAATGAAATTGCAGCCCTCTATGAAGAAATTCAGGAGTGTTGAGTTGAACAACATGTTTATATTTCTTATGGAGAATGTTTTTTACAGTCAGAAATCTTTTCATAGGCACAAGACAATGGAACTAGGTGTTATTTATCAGACAAATACATGCTTGATTCCTATTTTTTGCCAGAGAAATTCTTGAAAGCAACTTACACTTGGCATTTATTCTTCATAAAAAGAACAACACAGAAAGTCATAGATACCACTGGGTGGTGAGTAAAGGCAGATGAAATCCCCTTCAACTGCAGACAAATCATCTGCAGATGTGACTACTATTATACAGGCGTGACTGAGAACAGGGAGCCATCTAGAGTCAGCATATTCACCTCGCAGCTGCCTTCAGCCTGTAAAGAGGAACCACTAAGAAAAGGAGCAAGCCTTAAACTCCGTCAGGGCTAAATGTTTACCCAGGATAAGAAGGTTTCTCCGTCTACCTTGGGTCCCTCTCTAAAGGTCGGTGCTTGTACCTTCTTTAGCAGAAGATTAAGCAAGGCTCACTCTTCTCTCTTAAAAGCCAACAAAAGCGAAGTGTGCCCTTAATATAATTTTCCTTTCTGAGAGGTGAGAGAGGCTTCAAACCCACAGCTCCAGCCACAGGGGAGAGTGCAGCGGCAGCCAAATTATAGATTACTCTGAAAGGACTGAGCACAGGAGGAGAAAGGAAGGATAGGAAAAAGTGGCCAAAAAACCCCACTCCAAAACCCAACAAAACCCTCCCCACATTTACCCCCCCTCCCCCCCAACATAATTGTTTCTTAACAGTTATGTCACTCAGTTTGAAGATGGGGGGGACAATCAGCCTTGTCCTTGCTCCCTGGAACATAGCTGTATTTTCTATTGGAAGGTGTTCGTCAAATGTCTAGTTATTGGTACTCTCTTGTGTTTGTAAAAAAGGTGGAAGATGTTCTCTGTAGCATATGTTTTTTCTCGATTACTTACTCAGAAATTCGGGTGTTCAGTTCTCCTACAGATGTACAGTCAAACCAGCCTATATCCATTCGCATTACTTTCCTGAAATAAGCTTTCCTCATTTTCTGTATCTGACGAGCTGCAGCCATAACCCAAAAACAGATCTGGGAAGAGCATAATGTGGCTTATAAATTGGAGTAAAAAGTCTTTCTACTCCCAAGAAATGGGAAAAAGCAATTTGGCTAAAATGGGAAAGAGCAATTTGGCTATTGATAAAATTGCTATTCAGGTAAAATACATTCTAGCTACACAAACATGATAGTTGTTTTATGCCTTTGGTCTCTAAATAATCCAACAATTTTATAAAGCCTCTGGATGAAACATTTCTCTCAGTTCTGATAGGTTGAGAGGAAATGCAAGTTACTTGAATGTCATACAGACAAAATTTTTTCCATTTACAGCTATAAGTAATACAGGGATGGCAGCCATCCTACCTCAGGGACACTTTTCAGGAAGGAGAATGACAAATGATTTTTGCAATTATAAAAGGCTTCAAAAGCAATGGACTCTTTAGCAGATTATGCAGGAATCATCCACACTTGCAGCTCATCTCTCGGTTTTAAGGATTGAATCATTACTACAGAATATATAGGGTATGATTCTACTCCAACAATAGTTTTACACTAATACTAGTCTCCAATGTCTGTATAATAGAAACACAGGGCTCAATGCAGTTGCGATGTCTACTGGGAATCTGCATGCCCTTCAGCTATTATTTTGGGAGAGCGTGTGGATTTCATAGTAACCACACTTAAACAAGTATTTCTTGTGGCGTGAAAGGAGCAGCATGCATTCATCTCACTGGGTAAAATGTATCCTTGTACAAAGGTACGCATGCACAAATCCAAGGAGGTCTCAGATTGCCGGAGCTAAACTATTTCAGCCGATAGAATGAGAACTGAAAGCATCTGCTCTACTCAAATGGACAGCTGACTAAGCAGTTAAAGGGAACATAATTATTATAAACGTAATTATTTAGTGATTTAAACTTTGAAATCAAAATAGGGAACAAAATACTGACTTGGAGGTATCCTAACACAAGTACAGCACAACCAATTCCTCCATAGTAACCTGCAAATCTGGTCATTTCTTGTTCAATGTCCAGTAGCCTGAGGGAAAAAAAAAAAAGTTAGCAATACTGTTTTAAGTTTCTCACAGATTTCTAATCTGGTGTTTCTTCAAGTCAGAGTCACGTCAGCTGGCAAGTCAGCTTGTTTTGCTAACAGAGGCGTTGTTTCCCAATACTGAGGCTCTTGCTAGCCGCAGCTGGTTTGCTTGCTCTGCCGGTTGCACAGGGTTTAGGGTGCTGGCAGGTACCAGGAAACGTTCTGCCTTCCTGGAGCAGCCCTGCAGTCTCTGAGAAACCCCACCAGACTGAAGCAGCACAGGTGAGAGGGCGTTTCAGGGAAGAGCTGCCTAACAAGATTTCATTAGATGTTGAATGTGCTTGCTGCGTACTATTCCACCAACTAATAACATTCAGATTTAAACATTGTTTGACAGAGAAATAAGGGCTGCTAAAGTCAATTCAAGTATTACTTTGTACCATAAGCTTCCTAATGTGACATGATCATTTCTTTTAGCTCAAGCAGGAGTATTAAATTACTTCTAATAGGAGCGAAGGGCATTGAGTTGCTGCTATTGCATTTAGATTACTTTGAAATAGGCACCTCAGGTTATTATCAGTTATGCTTTTAGACAACATTTTAAAAACATTCTGCAAATAGCAAATTTTATTCTGTTTACCCCAAATTTGGTACACTGAAATTTTAAGCCAAAAGGGACCACTATGCTCCTGGCCTGATGTCTTTCAAAAAGCAGTCATGGAAACAACTCAAATGCCTGACACAGATATCCAGTACCATTTTTTAATGAATCCTGCCTGGTGCGTAGTTGCTGCTTCAGAGGAACAGAGGTCTGTAGCAATTCCTATATTCTATCTGCCAGCCCCATCTCGGAGGGCTGGTTTGGACAGCCGGAGCAAAAAATTTGGCCCCAGTCGCTTACATCTAGGAATGCAAATCACTTCCCACATGCTCTGAATTTCAGAGACCTTTAGATAAGTAACTTTTAATTCTAATTAAATATCTAATTAAATTTCTTTCAGAGATGAGAAAACTCTTAGAATAATGCAAAGAAAAACAAGCCTTAGGAAAGGTCACAGGTTCAAATTTGGCTTTGACAGATATCTGTATCTGAATGAATCATCTAGTCTCCATTTATTATAGTTAATGGATAGAAAAAGGCACTTTGAGATGGCATTTCATCTGACCTGCCTTAGACATCTCCAATAAGCTGAGATAAATTGTATCCTAGAAGTGCTCATTTCTCTTCAATGACTACAGTTTAGCTAACTTGCTCAGAAGTCAGCAGGAACCTATAGGTATGTAAGTCCTAACCAGAATGACAAGAAGTTATTATTACCTACAGTGTCATCTGAGAAAACAGATTAGTGAACTCAGATATGAGGCAGACACATCTGTTATCAGAACAATCATCATCAAAGAATATCCTTGCTGACATTTACAGGTGAAAGACCAAGACCCAAGCTGACCTCTCCCTCCAGCTCAGAAACAGGACTCTGAACAAGAACCATACCCGTTTACTGCCTTATGGACAGAAAATGCCAGGTTTAAAGGCTGAAGTGGACTTTCACTAGCAATACATTCTCTGACAAGCCATAATAGAAAGGAAAAGAAACATATCTACTACTTACCCACATCTTATTGTGGCATTCTTTTCATTCTGATGAATAGTACCATTAATCCACACTATGGTGTTATTTTCACATTTCTTGTATGGGTCTTTAAGCTCTTGCATTTCAATGTCATATTCAATAAATGTGTCTGCCATTGCACCAAACACAAGCAGCACAGCTGGCTGGGCTGCTCCATGAACAATAGCACAGAAACTACCAACAGCCATCATTAAAATTTCCATAGATGAAGAAAATCGAAACTAAAGAGACAGGAAAAAAATATGGTCTCTGCTGAGAAGCAGTCTTCATGTTGGTTGCATACTGACAAATCATGAATCAGGTGGATCAGACACAAAATCATTCTCTTTAAATTTCAGAATTATCGTCTACGCAGAAATAAGACAACTCTCTCTCGCCCATCTAATCTAATTGCACCTGTGATTACAGCCTCATAAGTAATTATGAGCTCCCTTTGAGTTGGCAGTAGAATCTGACCACATGAATGAATATATTATCATATAATATTAACAGCTCAATATCATTCTACATTATCATTATTCCAGAAACTAGCTAAAAAATTACTAATAGTAATTATAATTCATATATATATATATAGTCTGCTTTGCAGATTTCCTGTGGGGACGGAGGGAGAGGGAAGGGAGGAAAAAGCCTTAGAGCATTATTTAGAGCCTCTGAATAGAGTTAGACAATTCCTCAAAAGTCTGGGGTACCATGGCAGAAGGCCAGCTAAATGTCTCAGAGCAAGTTCTTGTAATGAATATTCTAAAACGTGTTGGCTGAGCCAGGCAATTGTGGATTGGCTTTTAATCTGGGAGAAAGTTATAGAAATATGACATAACATGCAGTAAAAAAAGTATCAAGGTGAGTCCTTACATTTGTCATGGGCCAAGAGCACGCACACATGCAGCTGGTGACTCAGCTAAGATACAGCGACTTGTTACCTTTGTCATGATTGTGTGAAGGCTGATTCTCAGGTTAAAGTCATGTGTAAATATATAGATCAAACTATCTGTATAGAATATCAATACCAAATGCTATGTGTTTTAAAAATAGGAGTGTAAAGTGGAATCATAACCTGCTGAAGAACCTGTTCAGGTTCTGTAGGTGCTATAACGTGTCTAAAAGGAGAAAGGGTGGGAATTTGGAGCACATATGGAAAAGGGACATTAGGTCAGAGACTATCTTGCCTCTGGGAAAAATAAGTCAGTTAACACAAAAGAGAAATAAATAAATGGTCTTTCTACAAAAAACATCAGAAGAAAACTGTAGCAAACTGTGCTCATAAGAAGTCTAGGAATTCCTTTGTTAAAAAAAACCAAAACAAACCACAACAAAACCAGAAAACTCAAAACAACAGAAAATGCACAGATGTGTGATATCTAATCTCTCAGCACATCTGATACAAATATACTGTGTTTACCAAATGCACTTTAGGACATCTGTGCAAAACATACTGCAGAATTCAAAACCCCTCTGCTTGACAGGCATAGCCCTCTGTGTGGACAGACTGTTCTCTCCACCCAACTAAGAGTTAGATACTTAGCCAGGTAGAATAGAAGCCACATGGATGTAACTGGACCATCCCAGTAATACAGTCAGAACCATATTAGTTTGGACACATTACAAGCTTATTGCCTAGACTGCATGAAAAACAGACATAATAAAACACCTTAGCTGCATGCTGCTGGGTTGGACATCTCTGTACTACATTAATTTTAAAATTTTGATGCACCCTGTGGGATTCCAAGACCCACCAAAGCCTAGACATATTATACAGTATTGTACATTCTGTAGTATTGTTATACATTATTGTGTTATTATACAGTATTGTACATTTCTGTAGTTACCAAATCTTGTAGTACCCATGGAGCAATAACAAGAAAGCTAAATTATCTGCCAAATACCGCACAGAAAATTTTTGTCAGAAATAAGAATGAACCAAGGTCGCCTAGATTCCTGCTGTGCATCTTAACTCTTTTCCCCATATCCACCTGTAGGTTCAATATAATGTGTTTAATAGACAATGATGACACAAATATCAATAATCAACACCAAGCTGACAATATGACAAATGCTTCTGTTGAATTCCCATTAACTTTAATGGCAGGATTTCATGCCAAATGGTTTAATCCTTGAAAGTTTGTGTTAATCACAGCTATTCCCCAAACCAACCGTATAGATTATTGTCACTTATTCTGCAGCACAATACACATGAAGTATTTATAGCCATTGCTTTCATTACCAGCTGAAAGAAGCCAATACGAATACGTTTTTCTTTCTTCTCTGATGACCTTCAAGAACAGAAAACATAAAATTATAAACTTGCATTTTAATACATCTTTTGTTCTGTATGCAAAAACAGTACATGGAATCGAACTTAACTCACTTTTCACTTTTCTTCTCTATAAAAGGTTCTTCATATGTACAGAAATTCCTAGCAAAAAAGATAAGATTTTACATTAGTCCTTTTATTCTCTTGGTTACTTCTCTGAAATTACATTTTATTTGAGATATTTTGCCCAGAATTTTAAGAGACCAGCTGTTTCCCTCAGATTACTTTGGAACTAGTGATTTAATCATTCTTTCAAATTTTAGACAGGGACTAGAACAGAAGTTAGGTTAAAATGTCCTGAATCTTTATGCTTTGTTTCATAAGCAGTTCCTCAAAACACTATTGCTATAATACGGATTGTAGGTTCTTGGAGGTCAGTTAGAGAAATTGTTGGCTAGTTTTTTCTTTTAGATAGAGAAGGGTCCTGTTCCCATTCCCTCTTATATTGCCTGTATGTTCATATGTCCATAGTGGCAGCATAATCTCACATTTTACCATACAGAGTTTTATTCAGTGCTCAGATTATGTGTTGCTATTCCGTACGATCAGTTAAAATATAAAGGACCAGTAACACCATTATGGACGGGATCCATACTATAACAAGTAATCACAACAATTATCAGCTGTATATATCCAGTGATGAATGAGTAGGAATTTTGAATTTGGATTATTTTGTTTTTAATGAAACAAATGAATTCAAGCTTTATTTGTCATGAACAGTTTTCAGAAACCATATCCTAGAAAACCTGAAGGAAGCTTTACATGTACAGTAGGTAGGACCATATGTGTGTTAGATGTGAAAGTCAAACAGAACTTGGGTTTCAAAATATGTGCGAAGACCATGGCAGACATTGAATATTGGGCTGCTACTCTCTGAGATGGGCAACGTGACAAACACAAAAATCAAGACATGCTCTTGCTTTCTCATTCTAGGACTAGTTCTCAGACTGCATACACTGTGTCAGAAAGAGCTGGCCCAAATTACAGACCCCACTAGGATGTCCAATTTGCTACAGAGTTGTCCCAAGATTTAGGAAGAGGGAGGCTCTTAACCCCATTAAAATCTAAGATTTTAGCTGAAGGCCAAAGTCTTTAAGTCATTTTAGCTTTTAACTATCTAGAATTCTATGTTTAAATCTCAATATCTGAGTTCAAATGATGTGAGCTAATTCCTTTTATTTTAAGCTCTAAGTTAAGCTTTAAGAGAAATTATTCAAGATTGATTAAAATTCCAGAAAAACTAATCTCTCAAACTAAAAGCACTGAAGAAAGACAAATTTGAGTATCAAAAACATTTTCAGAAGAAAGACCATATTTTGCTGACATTACTCTGTGGTTTTAAAGATTTCTAGGACTGTTTTGGTCTACCTGTGTCAGTTGTATCAAATAAGGCAGTTCAACTCCTAGAGAACAGCTTTTCATTAAATACAATATATTCAATAAATGCATCGATTTGATCCAATAACATTAACTTCTTTCAATATTCATAGAAATACTGATTGTTCCGTTCGTGTACATGACTTACTCTGATTTCTTGAAGCTGTTACCTGTTAGGGAAAATAAATGTATAGTCTAGTTAATGATTATTGTTAAAGTACATAATCTCTGTAGACATGTGAAACATAAACCCTAGAACCCCACAGGACCTGGTCATTCCTGAATTATAAAGTTATATTCCCTTTGATACATCTAGCCAGGGCCATGAACAGGACACTGAGTCCAAAAATTCCTTGATAAATTGATATCAATTTATGCCTGCTGTCTCTTGAAGAAGTAGTCTCACCTTTTTATTCCCCCAGATGACAAAACCGTTTCCCCTAAATACATTATTCAGGACTATTGCCAAAAGTCAGTTTGTGTTCATTGCAGAATGTTTGCTAGTGTTCAGTTAGTTCTCTTGGACATTGTCTCATCAAGGAATACTACTCTACTTGCAGTCCATTCCTGTTCCCTGAAAGGAGGGGCGGTAGCTTTCACTCTTGCCTTACAACAACTTACAGACTGCAAATCCTGGGGAAGAGGGGCAGCTATGCCCCTGGATGATAAGGTGAACTTGTCACACTGAAATCTATTCTTGGGATACTCTCTAAGGAACCATAGCTTAGTGGAATGGAATTATACTACAAGATATAATTATGCTGTAGGGTAACAGTCCTCAGAACAGGTCTGGATTTCATTCTCTTTCAAGACATGTTGTCATACCTAAAGCACAGCTTGTGTTTGCAGGGGCCTCAAAGAGCAAGTGTCACCCTAAGGGCTGATGTAGAAAATATTTGTTGTACATCACTTGAGATGACAGTGAATAAAGAGCTAGGTTTATGTATCCAAACAGGACAGTTTGGATAATCTAAGGGCACTGGGCATACGCACTTTGCTCGTTTACAATGCACTGGGCATCTCAGCATCAGTTACAGAACCACATGCTTTTTAAGCACTGCCTGCCTTTCTTCACACCTAGTGACACAACACTGAGCATGCATAGGCCTGTCTCACAGAGCAGACACAGAGGAACTTTGCATCACAATTCACAGAAGGTGCAAAGAGGTCACCGCAACCACACATTTTGCTTCCATCATTTTCCTACCGAATGGAAGAAGGGTTTTCCACTCTCTCCAGGGTTTTGCATTTCTCAGGGTAACAATGTTAGATGAAAGCTGTCTGAGTTTGAGTCTAAGGGAACAGCTGATTACATCTCCGTTTGGAGGTTAATAAGATAACTTTATTTGGCTTTAGCTAACAATGACTCTGTTGGTTTTATTTTGGTCTCTTTGTTACTCAAGGACGGTAAAAAGAAAAGATCTTTCAATAAGGACATGTGTCTACCCAAGGAAGGTTTCAATTTGTAAAATTATTATTACAAAGAATCATTTGGTGTTAGAAAGGAGCTGGTTGTGAAGGAAAAGGAAACATTTGTTTGCAGGTTTTTGAAGTTTAACAGCTGGTAACAGTTGTAATCATTTGAAACCACTCCTAGAAGATTCTCCAGCATTTATTGGAAAAGATAAGGTTTACAGAAAGCTTCTTCTGCAGGCTCGTAATGCAAAGTGTTTTGCAAAAACTGGGAGGAAAATGGGAAGAACAAAAGAGTCTGGTGAAATAGCTTTCCGAGTCATGTCAATTTAGAGAGTAAAATAAATATTCTCCAAAGGTGAACAAAACCTAATCTATGAAATTGAAGAGGGAAACAAGAGTATATCAATGCTATTCAGGAGTGTGAGGAACTGCGGGCTAGCTCTTACAGGCCAGCAGTTTTTAATCAGGAGGAGAATTTTGAATGATGTTACCTATGCTTAATTTGAAAGAAAGAAACAGATGAGTGACAGATCACACTGCTAAATTTAAAAAGTAGATAAAGAGGACAGAACATGATTTTTATTGAAAAGAAAAGAAGGCAGGGAAGACAAAAGAAATTATTAACTCTAAAGAAAGAAGTTATAGTAACCTTTGAATGCTTAAAAATTTTTGAAAGAGGAATTAAAACATTTAAGAAATTTTACCATTTGAAAAAAGCACAGGATCAAGAAAAAGCTGAAGAATATTGCCAAGAATTTGAGGTTTTACTGGTATTGTGAGAACACAGTAAAAGTTAAGCCTGAGGAAATCAAGGATAAAAAATTGTACTCAAAAGGCTCCCAACTGAAGCTGGCTCTGAACTATACCTACAAAGTGTTGTTCAAGGGTTGATCCAGTGAGGGATAATTCTTACTAATATGTACAAAAGATAGTTATTGAAACAAACCTCACTGGAGATCACAGAGCAGAAGAGATCAATCAGCAGAAAGCCAGTGCCAGTATGTTTTAAAGCAATGATGTTTGCTTTGGGGAAGGTGCTCTAGCAGTTCAACATACTGCTCACTACATTAAGCAGAAAACACAGTGCATTTCCAAGAAAACTGAGAAACCAGAGGCAAACTCACTTGATAGGCCAAAAAACAAAAAAACAAAAAAACAAAACCAAAAAACCAAAAAAACCCAAACCCAAAAAACCCACAAAAAACAAAAACCAAAAAACCAAACCAACCCAACTCCAACTGTGAAAAGAGCAAAAGCTTTTTGGTCCCAATAGAAAGTCTTTTGCCAAAATCCTCTCACAAATAAAAGTGACAAGTACATAAGACAAACTAAGAGACAAAAAACAATCCTTCAAACCAGCTAGATAAATCTGGGCAATCTGGGAGAAGTTCTAAATAAGTGGCTGGAAGAGACGAACAGTCTTCTGTCCCAGAAGGACATACCCTTTTACATATTCATTCCCATTTCTCATGCTCCATGCACTGAAACTGCCTTCAGCTAGCAACCTAAGTGAGAAGTTTTAAAAACAGAAAAAAACACAGCAGAGGAAGGAAGCAGGGAAATCTGTGTTGCTTCAGCAGGCAGATGTCTGTTCATTCCAGCAGGATGCAGAGCAGTGTGCAGCAATAAACTGGGGAGAGAGCAGACTTTCGGAAAACATTCACATTGGTTTCTTTCACAGTCATGGAGCTGAGGCTGCTGCTGCTGTGTTGCAGACTTCAAAATCAGCTGCAGAATCTGGCATGCCAGCTTTGATTTTAAGAACATACTTATTCAAGTTATTTGGTGAATAATTTCCTACACTATGTTCTTACCAGCTGTAACAGTGGATTTGAGGTTCCTGACAAAACCAGACCTTTGAATCTGTTGAATAGGAGATTATCTAGTCTAGGAGAATAATCCCAGCAAAGTGAAAGAGATTTGATGAGGACGGTTAAAACCAAAGGAATTATCTGGCTAACACAGAGAGACAGAAGGTGGGAACATAACACCTTCTGCACGTGAAGCACTTGTTCAGTTTCTAATATCAGACCAAAAAAAGCACATGCGCTGCCTTCTAACGGAACAGCTGCTTTTACGTTTTCAGGTATCAGTCAATCTCTACAAAGATCACCACAATCAAGGCTTAGTCCCAGCTCAGACTGAACACTCCAAATGTGTTCAAAATCCACTGTTATGCCAGCAATCGTATGAGACATCCTATTGCAGATGAAAGGAAATCCCAAACCCAAACACAGTGAATGATACTAGATTTTAAAGACAGATTTAGCATCAGTCAGCAACTACTAATCAACAACTAAAAGTAACAACAGACGTCACAGACCAAGTTATAGCTGGGCCGCTGTGCTGCTATATAGCAGGGAGAGAGGCTTGAAGAGGGCTGTCTTATTAAAAATCAGTCCTGAAAAGTTTGATTATTGTCTGAAATGTCATGACATACATGGTTATGTGAAGAATTTTGCTGCGTGCCACAAGTTTTAACTAAAGGTAGAGGTATGGTTCCCATGAAACAAAAGAGGCTGAGGCTGGACTGCCTTAAACCTGAGCTGTTGTCTAGGCAGGGGAAAAAAATCACTGTGAGAGGCTGGTATGGTTTGCTTTGATTTCTTTTTGTTGGTGAAAAATACTTCCAAGAGAGAGGGACTGTCTCTCAAATACGAGTCTCCAGTTTTCTGGAGGTAACATGTCATAAAGTATTTCAAGTGAAATTGAGCTGCATAGTCTTTATCACTATCCAGCTTGATTGTTCTAACAATGCATCTGACAAATTAAAATTTAAAAAAAAAAACAAAAAAAGAGAACCCAAGATAATAAAAGCATCCCTCCTCAGGCTGTATTTTTTTTCAGAGCCAACTTGCCAGCACCTGTTTTTGTGGTAAAGCAGGTGAAATTGAGAGTGAATGTCACATTTGTAAATCCCAATAAGGCCTGTGTTTAGAACAGAGGCTGTTTTATGCATGGTCTGAAGCATTTCACTGGATCCTAGGAGAATGTTTTAATGAAAGCTTAAACACTTGCAGATTAGGTCACAGCCATCAGGGAATTTGAAAATACAAATTGTAGTGTGCTTAGGGAACCTGGTGATATATGAGTACAGGAATCCTTTTGTGAACCCTTTTTACTCTATGTGAGGAGCATATATGTTGCAACTTATCTTCCATTATGTGCAACTGTTTTGCTTTCCTTTATGTCTCACATGCAGTATAAATATTTAATGTCTCTCTCTTTGACCACTTTTCTCAAGTCTTATAAGCAGAACTCAAAATATTTAGCAGTTTCTCTTCCTTGACCCTTTCTGAATTTGGATTGGCAAAATGGGAAAGTGCACATTGCGAAGGGAAAATGGAAGAAAAAATGAAAAGCTCTGATGAGGAGAAGGAATGCAGATATTTGCATAGCAATAGCTCATAAGAATTTTGCCTTGTATGACTACAGATATATGTGTTTGTTGAAAAGCAGCTCTAGAAACTATAGAAAACATAACTTTTTAATTTTTTCCCTAGTAAAGGCCCTTTACTTGTACACCAAATTGCTGAGTATAAAAAACTAGGTAGATACTGTGAACTTGTAGGCTGATACGTAGAGATTGTCCATAAGTAGGAATTGTTATATGTAGTTTTTAGGGAAAAGTTGTTTTGCAGGCAGCATACTTAAAACAGCAGGTACTACATAGCTCTAAACTTATTCCATAGAATGTTTGCTTTGTATTCTGTAGGCTATTTGCTCCATTTAGGCCACCCACCTCCTTTTTTACATGCTTTATAAAATAAGGAGCTGTCTAAAGAATAAACTTCTTACTTTTGCCATCCAAGTCAAAAGCATAGTTATCCTCTCCCAATCTCTTGATGCTACGCAGAACAACAGGGTCAGACATGATGATTAGTTGCTCAAATCAGAAGTCCTGAAGAGAGGGAAGAAAAAAAAAATAGAGTATCAACATACATTTGTCTGTGAATAGACGACAATATTAAGTTAAACTCCTGCTTACCTCAGTTTTGCCCTCATTATCCCAGGGCAACACCACAAGTTATTACAGAATAGATGTCCCAGACAGGGTGAAACTACAGAGTAAAAAAACACCTCAGAGAAACATACTCAACTCACCCCTAAGTGCAAGACCTCTAAAGGCTTCAGCACCTCTTGCCTCAAGTGGCGTCTGCTCCACAGGGCTCTGCAGCCCACTGCAAACAGCCCTGTCACCATTAATGGCTGTATTAAAATAAACTGCCACCTTTGTGCAGGTGACATCCATAGTTCATAGACTGAGATATTAATATGACAGATCCTGCCTCAGTTATGAAGGAGCATCAGGCAGGAGACCTGCCCCTGCCTTGTCCCATCCCAGCTGGCAGCGATCAGCAGGGCCATCCGAGGGGGACAAGGCGGCTGGCTGGGAGGGGGGAGGAGGACACTCTAGGGTCACACCAACATCTGCAGCGTCACCACCACCAGCTGCACTCCCACAGATCTTGGCTGGGACAAGTTACCCAGCAGACTTGCTCCTCTGGACGGGTTTATTCCCAACCAGTCACACTGATATGCTGAGCAGATGTCATACATGAGAAGAAATAAGGAGACAAAGTTAACACTTTTTTGTTGAAGAAGAACTTTTGTGAGGCAAAATCTGCCAGTAGCGCTAGTTTTGGCCAGATGGGCCTGGCATCCAAGAGAGCTCCTGAGGAAAAGTGCTGCAGAAGCCCTCCTGAAAACATGCCCTTTCATAACCAAAGATAACATCCATATCTCTGATTAATGTAATGCATCCCAAAGCCTAGTTACAATACCTTGCAGCAGTCATTAAACATCAACATTTGTATGTTTATACTTCTGAATAAACCTCTCACAACCTCTCCTTTTTAGCGTGTTATAACACATTCAGATATCAAAGCTTTAGCATCTTTTACTCAAATAACACAGGAAGTCATCTGTGTAAAAGACATTTCCACAGATTATTTGTGTTACACCACCTGACTTTCCAGCCTGCTGAGTTTTCACCCATTTAGCCCTCTAAAGGAACCATTTCTTTTCTGCTAATGATGTTAAAAGTACCAAAACTCTTCATATTGGCAACAGCCGTGTGATTAGCCACAGCCAGGCAGTCCTTACAAGTGGAAAGGGCTGAGAAGAAGCTTGATTATGAAATTACTGGAAGATGAATGAAATACACTCATTCCTAGATCCAAATGGAGCAACAGAATAGGAGTCAGTCCAGTGGTTCAGGATGTATATGTGACTTAATAATTTAACTTCCCATAAAGTCTCAATCTTTCATTTTTGTTACTTTTCTCTCCAAACTGGCTTTCAAGAACTGCTGACTCCCAAACAAACTCTTCTCTTTTTTTTATCCTTTGCTCCTGAATTTATCTGTACATCTCTTGGCACATCACTGAATCTTCAGTAAGTCAGGCTGGAAAAACCGAAGTCTCTTGATTAATTCTAAACATCCATGGCAAAGTTCAATTATTCTTGTATCATTTTAACTGGTGTTTATCAGAGATGCCTGAAGAACTCCCCAGGCAATTACTGCTTCACTATCTTTATTGCTAAAATATTTTTTTCCTAATGTCTATACTGAATCTTACCTGTCATATTTTTAAACCCTTACTGTGCAATCCACTAAGGATATGGAACATAATAATTCCTTTCCACTCTGTAAGTAGGTTGTATTTATTTGAATAATACAAGAAAGTCTTCCTCTTCAGATGAGGAAAGCAACTAATTAAATTTTCCTTGGTAGGGTGTATTTCATAGAATCATAGAATCATAGGGTTGGAAGGAACTTCTGGAGATCATCTAGTCCAACCCCCCTGCCAGAGCAGGGCCACCTTAGAACAGGTGGCACAGGAACGCGTCCAGGCAGGTTTTGAATATCTCCAGAGATGGAGACTCCACCACCTCCCTGGGCAGCCTGTTCCAGTGCTCTGCCACCCTCAAGGTAAAGAAGTTCCTCCTCATGTTTAGGTGGAACTTCCTATACTCAAGTTTGTGCCCATTACCCCTTGTCCTATCACTGGGCACCACTGAAAAGAGCCTGGCCTCATCCTCCTGACACACAGCCTTTAAGTATTCATAGGCATTGACAAGGTCTCCCCTCAGTTGTCTTTTTTCCAGACTAAAAAGACACAAGTCCCTCAGCCTTTCTTCATAGGAGAGGTGCTCCAGTCCCCTAATCGTCTTGGAAGCCCTTTGCTGCACCCTCTCCAGCAGTTCCCTGTCCTTCTTGAGCTGGGGAGCCCAGAACTGGACACAGCACTCCAGGTGGGGCCTCACCAAGGCAGAGTAGAGGGGGAGGATGACCTCCCTCCACCTGCTGGCCACACTCTTCTTGATGCACCCCAGGATGCCATTGGCCTTCTTGGCCACAAGGGCACATTGCTGGCTCATGGTCATCCTGTTGTCCACCAGGACTCCCAGGTCCCTTTCCTCAGAGCTGCTCTCCAGCAGGTCAGCCCCCAACCTGTCCTGGTGCAGGGGGTTATTCCTCCCCAGGTGCAGCACCCTACACTTGCCCTTGTTGAGTTTCATAAGGTTTCTCTCTGCTCATCTGTCCAGCCTGTCCAGGTCTCTCTGGATGGTGGCACAGCCTTCTGGGGTGTCAGCCACCCCTCCCAGCTTTGTGTCATCAGCAAACTTGCTGAGGGTGCACTCTATCCCCTCATCCAGGTCGTTGATGAATATATTGAAGAGCACTGGGCCCAGTACTGACCCCTGGGGAACACCAGTTGTCACTGATCTCCAACTAGACTCTGTGCCCCTAATCACAACCCTCTGAGCTCTGTCTTGCAACCAGTTTTCTACCCACCTCACTGTCCATTCATCTAACCCACTCTTCCTAAGCTTCCCTAGGAGGATGCTGTGGGAGACCATGTTGAACGCCTTGCTGTATTTCTAAACCTCTGATAATTTCCACTGCTCTCCTCTGGATTCTAGTATATCTTTCTTGAAGTGATGAGTGCATAACAGCACTACAGCACAAGTTTTACTAACACTGAGCAAAGGAGAAGTATTATTTTATGTTTCATGGATTATATTCCTGTTTATGCAACCCAGTATGACATTTGTTTTTTTAACAGAAGTAGCAAGTTGTTGGTTCACATTCAGTTTGTAATCCACCAAAGCCACTCTTTTTTTGCAATTTGCCACAGAGCCAGTTGCTTTCCAAACTGTATTTTCACAGTTGATTAATCCTGTCTGCTATTGTCCATATTTAATAGCAACTTTTTACTTGTTTGTTAAGGGTATTTTGCCTTCTACTCCTGCTCTTCAGCATATCTGCAGTCTGTCCTCCTTTAAAGTCATGACCAAATTTAGTAAGGGTATTCTCCATTGTGTAATCCACATCCTTATCAGTATTACTGGGTTATGGCAGAAGACAAACAGGCCTCTGCAGAACTTCATTCAGTACATTCGTTCATTTGGACATTGGTTTATTGATTGTTACTCTATGGATGTAGTTTTTCTTGCCTAAAAGCTTCTGATGAGCAGAGGCAATTTACTCATCTGCAGGTCCGTAAATTCTGATGCCCTCACATTCTGTGACCCCCTAAATCGTTACTCAGATTCTCTCCTTGAGTAAATGTGTAAAGCCAAATCACCACTGCAATAACAAAACATCTATCCAGGACAAGAATAGTTACCTAAAACGTAAAATCACAGGAACTTTTAATTCATCCCCACATACAGTGAAGAATTTACAATCTTAATCATAATTTTTCCATTGTCTGAGACAGGTGGCAAATGGGATGAACAAGCTATGGTACTTCCTTAGTTAAAGTCTCTACCATGTGCACATTTCCAAGTTCTCTTTCTGCTCTTTTATAGAACAGAGAAAGCATGTAACATCGGCTTCTGACCAGAAAGAAAGGAAAGCTTCATTTATTTATCAATGTTTCACATGGGACCTACCTACTAATCGTTAAATTTCATTTCAGCTGGATTTGCATCAAGCATATGGAAAAAGTTTTAACAAGATTTAAGATTTTTTGTTAAATTCAACAATCTTTAACAAAAGATTTGCTTAATTTGCAGATTTATATTGATTTATATTTGAAGTTTATATTGAAATAAATGTAGCTTCCCAAAAAGAGCAAGCATATATTCCTGGCAGCTTTAAGTCCCCTGAAGTTATGTTTTAACTGAAGAGGAGAGTGATAAATTCCCCCAAATGGGAAAAAAAAAATTCAGTCACTTCTTCAGAGAAAACACAGAGTTATTCTGTGCCCTACATCCTGGCTTTTACTGTGTCTGATTGGTTGAAATAGTCTCAAACAGAAGATCTCCAAAAACTGTTTGTTCAAATATTCCTAAACTTTCAGCAGTTTCTTAAGACAAAGAAAGTTTCTCGGCAGCTCATTTTTTGGCAGTTTTGTCAGTGATCATATTCTCAAGACAATTTTTTTAATATGTCAATTCATTTGTGAGGTTGGAGCTGGAGGTCTGAAAACACAGACTTTAAGGAACTCAAAATCCAGATTTAAAAAAGTAATACTTGGAAAATGCTAACAAAGGAATATATCCTATAGAATGAAGTAACATTAGGACCTGATCCAAAGCCCTTTGAAATATTTTTCAAATCATACCTTTATTCAGATTAGATCTTTGTTTAACATAAAGGGGAAAAAAGCACCAATGAAAACTGTCCCTAAAGGCACTACCTTTAATTTTTCTTTAAAACTAAGTTCCTCAGATATTAATGGTAGCGTACATGCAGAAAGACATTTAGCTTCAAAACAGAACTTGAATGTCTTATTCTTCAAACAGTCCTATTCCAAAAGAACCAAAGCAAAACAACCCAAACCAAAACACTAACTGTGCAAAGGGAATTTAACATTTATCTGAAATTGTTCTGAAGGAAAAATACAGGGACCTTTCAGTTCAGGAATTTTCATCAGTTAACTCTGAAACATTAAACATGATAGATTTGTTACTCACCCGTGGCTGTGAAAAATCATGTAACATAGAACAAATTGCAAGGATCCTGTTCAATTAGTCAGTGAAGCACCCAACCCTTTCCCATCATGTTTTCATTATTCTAACCCATTTGTCAGAACTGAATCTTTAAACTGGGCATTGGCTATTTGCACCTGGGTCAATAACCTTGCGGTCACAATGGTTACAGTTCATTGACATCTAATGGAGGGTTTAAATTTGACTAATGTAATCTCACAACATAAAGTCAGGGCACTTGGAAAGCAATTACACACAGAGAGATCAGACCGTACTCTGGGATAAAAAAGCTCACAATGATTGTACGGGAAGAGATTATCATAGCATTATTTTATCAGCATTAGTATGGAATTACTTTATTAGCCATGCAATAATTCAGTGTATACTCATGTCCCTGCAGTAAATAGCAACATCAGCTGAATAATATGAAAATTGGTTCAGAGATCAAGCTAAATTCAGATTTAAAACTTGCTGAAAAGCTTTGTTTTCTGACCCATAGCTTGTCCCTCTCCCACTGCTTCTAATATTTTACTATTCTTTCTTTAAAATGAAGATCTCACAACCAGGAAGCTCTTGAGTAGTAGTGAATTTTCGTTGGAGATGAGGCCTCCATGGATTTTTCAATAAGGGGCATTGGTGAGGACAATACTATGACCTCAGCCAGTGTCACCACAGGTTAGAGTGAAATGGCAAACATGTTTGTTTCCCCTCTGAAATCAGTTCTACTGCAGAAAGCCCTGACTGACAGGACAAGGTAGAAAGGCAATGCCTTAATTGTAGTGAGTGTCAGCTCTCCTCAAACCTTCTGTGCTCTCAATTTTTCCACAGTAAATCCTGATGCGCAAAAGTGCATCACAATTAAATGTAGCTAACCAGAACTCCATTTTCCTCATTACCATGTTCACAGTAATAGCATAACCAAACACAAACCTGTTGTCTTCTCCCATTTTCTTAGCAAAAAGAAGTCTACAATCTACACTAGGGTACACAGCATACCTTTGAGAATAATGCTATCTGAGATAATATCACAGTGATAACCATCTTGTGCGCCATCATAGAGCTACAGGAAAAAAAAATAGTTACTTGCAGTGCAGGGCACAGGAATGGAAATGTTGGAAGGAAAATTATATGGTGGAGCAGAGCTCTGCTTTGCCTCATTCTCCTCTGACATCTTCTTCAGGAGCAATATGGCCAAAGGTCATGCAATGCCTTTGCCTTTCAAGGTACTGGAACATAGATCACACTTAGCATGCAAGGAAGGCCAACATCTCCAGACAATGCTTGGGTTGCCAGAGGCAGAATACAGTTTTAGCTTAACACAAATCTCTTCAATCCTTTCACTTAAGGACTTTGCTCATCTAAGCATTTGGAGAGTGTATGCAAAGGCTGTTTCACACTGCTTAATGAAGTAGATTAAGGCAGTGATGAATTGGAGTTGAGACCACAGAGTACCCAAAACCTTCTGAAGGGCTCTTCTCCCTTCTAAACCTCTGTTTCTCTCAACTCATCCTTACAGAAAGTCATGAAGATTAATAAATTCTGACCTGACTTTATGACATGGGCCATAAAAGTGAATCTATGCTGAAAAATCATCAGTCTGTGTAGGGCAAAGTGGAGTATATAAAGCTCTCAGTTTTGGTCCCGCTCCCACAGTCCCCTCCACCTGTTTTAGCTGCTGGTGGAAAAACAAGATAAATCCACTCCACCTCCTCAAGCCCACTTGTAATTTGTTTCCTTCTGATGTCCTGGGAAGGGAAAACTCAGTTTCTGTTGCTAGAGTAGGCCCTTTAGTGAATAAACAATTAGCCACTGAACTAAAAGAGTAGAGAGCAGGAATTCAGTAAAGCAAGGAGACTGAGGACAGATGCTCTCATCCCTGCATTCTTGTAGGTGACACATGCAAAATCTCTGAATTTAGGTAAGTTATAGACACTATTTAGTTCATGAAAGATGAGCAATACTGTCAGGATAATTCCTGTCAGTTGTGGTCTGAGTTGAAGGGAAACATTTTGCTTACAGCTCACATCATTTTAATACCCCTACGCATATGAAGAAAAAGATCACAATTCGTTGAGCCAAATGCAGTAAAATAACTGCTTCTTCCCTCAGTTGGAGTAGCTGTTTATTCCAGCATATTACCACTCCAAATGAAGGTATCCTCTCTCCTCTAGATTTTTTGCAACAGTTAATAAGAGCAAGTGAATGAAAATAGCTTAGTTATTCCCGGGCAGATAATTTCTCAGTGAGAAATGAATGCCCATGCTCTCTTTCAGCACAGGACTCCTCCACTCTAAGATGTAGTCTATAATCTATTGATCTTTATTCCAGTATTGGCAACAGCTAGTAGCAGCAATCAAATAAAGTGCTTCCAAAGCTTCCTAAAGATAGACAGAAATTTTGCACTCTGTGCTTATGGCTATGGAGGAGTAGGTTGTCAGAGTTTTCCACCAGGTGAACAGACTTACTCTACCACTGCAGACTGAGACTCCAGATGAGCAGCTTGTTTGTGTGTTTTGTGCTAAAGTCTGTATGCAATTACAGCAGTCTGGACTCTCTTGCCTGACAGAAGGCATTGAGCAGACAGCTCTTATGCTTCATTAATCTATTTTTTAACCATTCATAGCCAAATTTATTTCTTTAGCTAGCATACAGTGGTCTTGCGGCCAAGAAACTAGACACCAGATTTTTCTCTTGAGCATAATCCCTATTTTAATCGTCCTGCTTACAGTGACAGCACCTCAGAGTGTCAGATATGTAACACAGAAGTACACTTCTGCTTCTGCATGATGCTTTATCTTCCTATCCTCTGATCTTTTGAAAAACAAAGGAAAAAACTTTGTTCGCTTCTTTATTTCTCCCAGATTTTGAAAATATTTTTTGTTATTTTACTCCACAGGCTATCACAATTTCTTCACCTAAATCGTACGAAGGTGAAAGTAAGGTGAATCCTAAATAAAAGCAACTCACAACTCTCTTTTGGTATGGTAAGGTAAGGGACATTTCAAATAAAGTAGATGCTATTTGCCAGCTTTGATTTTAAGAATACCTGCAAGTTATTTGGTGAATAATTTCCTACACTATGTTCTTACCAGCTGTAACAGTGGATTTGAGGTTCCTGACAAAACCAGACCTTTGAATCTGTTGAATAGGAGATTATCTAGTCTAGGAGAATAATCCCAGCAAAGTGAAAGAGATTTGATGAGGACGGTTAAAACCAAAGGAATTATCTGGCTAACACAGAGAGACAGAAGGTGGGAACATAACACCTTCTGCACGTGAAGCACTTGTTCAGTTTCTAATATCAGACCAAAAAAAGCACATGCGCTGCCTTCTAACGGAACAGCTGCTTTTACGTTTTCAGGTATCAGTCAATCTCTACAAAGATCACCACAATCAAGGCTTAGTCCCAGCTCAGACTGAACACTCCAAATGTGTTCAAAATCCACTGTTATGCCAGCAATCGTATGAGACATCCTATTGCAGATGAAAGGAAATCCCAAACCCAAACACAGTGAATGATACTAGATTTTAAAGACAGATTTAGCATCAGTCAGCAACTACTAATCAACAACTAAAAGTAACAACAGACGTCACAGACCAAGTTATAGCTGGGCCGCTGTGCTGCTATATAGCAGGGAGAGAGGCTTGAAGAGGGCTGTCTTATTAAAAATCAGTCCTGAAAAGTTTGATTATTGTCTGAAATGTCATGACATACATGGTTATGTGAAGAATTTTGCTGCGTGCCACAAGTTTTAACTAAAGGTAGAGGTATGGTTCCCATGAAACAAAAGAGGCTGAGGCTGGACTGCCTTAAACCTGAGCTGTTGTCTAGGCAGGGGAAAAAAATCACTGTGAGAGGCTGGTATGGTTTGCTTTGATTTCTTTTTGTTGGTGAAAAATACTTCCAAGAGAGAGGGACTGTCTCTCAAATACGAGTCTCCAGTTTTCTGGAGGTAACATGTCATAAAGTATTTCAAGTGAAATTGAGCTGCATAGTCTTTATCACTATCCAGCTTGATTGTTCTAACAATGCATCTGACAAATTAAAATTTAAAAAAAAAAAAACAAAAAAAGAGAACCCAAGATAATAAAAGCATCCCTCCTCAGGCTGTATTTTTTTTCAGAGCCAACTTGCCAGCACCTGTTTTTGTGGTAAAGCAGGTGAAATTGAGAGTGAATGTCACATTTGTAAATCCCAATAAGGCCTGTGTTTAGAACAGAGGCTGTTTTATGCATGGTCTGAAGCATTTCACTGGATCCTAGGAGAATGTTTTAATGAAAGCTTAAACACTTGCAGATTAGGTCACAGCCATCAGGGAATTTGAAAATACAAATTGTAGTGTGCTTAGGGAACCTGGTGATATTCATGAATGAAATCCATTTAAAAAAAAAAAAAAAGATCACAGTTATAAAGGTATCTAGAGGACGAAAACAACAAAATTGGTCTGGAAGAGAGCAAGCTCCTCTGTAGGACTCTGATCAGGGTAGAGGACAGAGGCGCGGGAAGCTGCAGGAAAGGTTAGTACAGACACAGTTGTTCAGGTTGGCAAGTACTCACACGCTTTGTCTTCATTCTTTTCTTGGCACCACAGCAGTTTTATACAAACATGGCTTAGTATTCATTTTGTACAATGCAAAGTGAATTTTACACTGAGCTTTCTAATTTGTGATTTATGCTATTAAAAAAGGAATTATGTCAATCCCACAAGGTGCATATGTACATTATTTCCTTCAATGCAGCATGACTTTTGAAAAAATTACTGTCTTTCCCAAAGATCGTTAGCAAGTGTTCTACATTAAAATTTCTTTTTTGCACCTAAGAGCAAGACTTCCTCTTTTGATGGCTGGGTTTTACGATTTTTGATGCAAGCAAAAAGCTGTTCGTTGATAAGAAGTCAATTTTCTTTTTTTTCCAACCAAACTACATTTCTTCATACTGAAATGGGGAACAGCAGATACTTTCCTTACAGTGAAATAAGGAAAGTACCTCTGGGCACAATGGGGATGTTTCTTTGAGGGTGACTTTCTCTTGTTATGGAAAGTAAAAAGTCCTGATACAGTGATTGCTGGGAGGCTCCAGGTGGGAGGCTAGCACAAAGAAAGAAACAAACTTATTTGGTCTAAATAATGATCAGAGACACTAAGCCATGGCATATTTATTTGTTGATCATAGAAATATAGTGTACTGAACTGCAAAATACTGTCTGGAGTGGGTCCAGACAGGAGGCTGGGAGGTAGGCAGTAAGGGATTTAGCTCTAGTTGCTGCCTTGTTTCTATAGTTAGCTTCTCACTATCTGCTCTTGGAAAGCATCTGAAGCAGGACATGCACTCACTTATCCCGTTGATCCTACCTAAGTTTGTCACCCGTTAAGGATTTTTTTCTCCATTCCAACACTTGTGCAAATAAAAATAACAGAGATAGCAAAAAAAACACCAAAACAAAAACAAAAAAACCCTGTAAATTTTAAATGCAAACTATAAATTTTAGATCAAAATTAAGCGACTCAACACGTTAAAAAAAAAAAAAATTACAAAATGACATGTCTGAGAGTGCCCACCCTCTGGGCAACTGGCTGCTTGGTCACCTAGCCTGTTCCTGAGTGGCACGTCCATGTGAGCCTGCCTGTCCCCTGTGCCTCTGCTTTCTCAACCACTCTTGAATGCCACCACTCACATGCCACTGGGGCTTTTGACTGGCTGCCTCTTATCACTATCTTGCCTGGAAACTAGAGAATTTTTTTTTTTTTCTTGATGACTCTTTGTTTTTTTTAAGTTTTTTTTGATTTGTGGCCCCTGTAAAAAATTAGAGTTAGATTTTTACACTGTAAAGCTGGGCCACTGTGGGCAGGCACTGGACCTGTCTATCTCCCTGGCAGGCTGGAATTGGAAACAGCCTGAGTAAAGCACTGTATCTGAAAACCTTGTGATTTTAGCACCTTATTAATTTGATGGAAAGTCCCACCGACCCATTGGTTAAAGATCACAGGAACCAGAAGTTAACCCTTAAATTCCAAGACTCATGTTTGTAGATGTTGGCAAAAACAGACCTAGATGAACCTTTTCCCTCGGTCTAAATTGGCTTTTATTTTTATTTACTGACCAGATTACAGATCAGGCCAAAAATCTGTTTTGTTTATGTTAATTTACTAGTTATACCTCATATCTCCTTTATAGTTGAAGTAGAACCTAATGAAACACAGTGCTGTCTCCTTCTCTAGAGGGGCTCTTCTCATATCTTCTGTGTCCCTGGGCCCCCAGGTTTGCCACCATGCCAGACCCTGCACAGACTTTAGCACGTGCGAGGTGTAGCCAGCCGGCATGGATGAGGTCTGGCGGTGGGTAGGTGTGGGAGGGCAGGCGTGGCAGGGAAACTGTGCCTCCCTGCCAAGGAGGGCAAACCTCCACACGCTCTCTGGGAACAAGCCTGGCCCTGACTCTGATGTGTATCAGCCAGGGACTGCCTGGACTGTTATTCGGCTGCAGGTGAATGAAGGCTGCGAAGGAATATGGCAACTCCAAGTAGAGCAAGGGATATCATAAAGAGAATGGTAATTTTAATAAGAGTCACAGGAGAAGGAAAGTCAGCTGCTGTGCTGAGTCTGCTATGCATGTGTACATATGTCGAGGGAAAAATTTCTTTGTCTTAGCAAAGGAACCACGAAATACTACATGGGGAGGACAGTTACCTAATCACTTCTTCATACTTTCTTCACTACTGATGCTGCAGAGGAAGTTAAGCAACAAAAACTGGCATCTCTGGATTGCAACTTTAACAAGACCCTGCGTAACTTCCAGCCAGCACAAGAAGCTGCATTTCACCAGCATACATATTTATATACACAAGCACCATGAGCAGCCCCGGGGCTTGCAATAAAGATGGAGATATGTTGAACCTCCCACATCAGAGCAGAAAGCAGTTCTATGTGCAGAAAAAAAGCATTGTTCCTGTTCTAATTATGATGCTTTAAAAATGTCAGGTGTTTGCAATTACCTTTTAAATTAAGTTTTGCCAGAGGAGAATTCGGCAATAGTAAATGTAACTTCATTGCATCTTGCCTGCAGAGAAGGATTGTTTGTAAGCAATCTCTAAAAAGATCTGTACTCCTTTACGTCTATTTAGAATTATTTTTTCAGTCAACTGCATTAGGCATCTCCTGTTTTCCGGGCCATGAGCACGCATGGAAAAGTATAGCTGAATTGTTTTCTCTAAGTGGAATATCACCCATTATCAATAGCCACTTATAAGTTCATTATTCAGTCAATTGGAGTATAACCCCAGGTATGCAGGCTCTTCCCAAACATATTTTGCCATAGTGATGTTGTCACACTGCCTGAGCTTCACTCTGGCAGGTGAAGTGCTCTGACCTGCACCCTCCTTCCTATGCTCAGAGACCGCATGTACCCTCCCACAGCCTTGCTGGTGGGAATTTATTTCTTGAGAGGCAAAGTGGCAGTACTTGCCTACCCTCTTCCTTGAGAGTCCAGCACTGACAACCAAAGGTTTTAGTAAAATAAAGTAAAATATTTTTCCTGGCTAGCATTGCTTAAGTATCCACAGTAACAACAAAGGTTCTGGGTCCTGATGATCCTGCTTGACCTTTTGTTGCCAGCTGTCCCCAGTCTTATTCCTTAATTTTCTATTAACTGGCATTAAGTTCAGACATTTCTGTTCGTTTCCACGCAAATATTTCATTTTTGCTACTCTTTTCTAGTCAGCATTTCTCCCAGATATGTTCAATGGGAGCTCATTGACCTGGCAACAGTAACCTAATGTGCATTGTTCTGTGTTGCAATATATCACCAGTTCTCATTTCTGCTCCAGAGGATTTTTGTTTGTTTGTTTGTTTTAGCACAAAGAAACCAATTGTGCCTGTTTCTCTGAGTAATTGCAATTAGTCAGCTCAAGAAAAAAAGAAAAAACCCCAACCAATTACCAATCCCTTAAAAACTTGCAGTTTGTGTTTTTTCTTTTTTCATTTCAGGAGAGCGTGTCCAGAAGTCTTCAATAAAAATGCTTTTCTACATATTACTCTTTCTTGGCATCGTTTCTCTGTGGTGGCATTGGAGGGCAAGAGACAGGATGAAGGTTACAAATCTCACTGGCAAATACATATTCATCACTGGATGTGACACAGGATTTGGAAATATGGCAGCAAAGATTTTTGATAAAAAGGGATTCCGTGTTTTTGCCAGCTGTCTGACTGAAAGAGGAGTCAAAGAGTTAAAAGCTGTGACCTCGAAGCAGCTTCAGACAGTGCTACTAGATGTGAGAGATTCAGACAGGGTTAAGAAAGTGGCCACATGGGTCAAATCTGAAGTTCAGTCAGAAGGTGAGTGCTAGGATATCTTTCTTTAAAAGAAAAAAAAAAAAAAAGAAATAGAGGTTTCCTAAAAATACTATGCTACTTTCACAGCTTATTTTAATTATCATTTGACAAGTGTGTTTGAGTATCCCGTCACCTTCCAGAAACATGGAAGAAGATCTCACTACAGGGATGTTTTATACATCTAGTTAGTGGTAGGTAAATATTTGGGAATGTGCTCAAAAAGTCAGGCTTATCGATACATCATTGTCAGAGCAAGAATCCAGTTCCTGGAACCTTCATTGGGACTGTTTGCACTTGCATGCACATTTGGGACATAGCATGAATGCTCATCACGCCCCATGCTCTGTTACTCAGCTAGGGAACAAATGAAATAAATTCTGCTGAACAGGCTTAAAGAGTTCTTATTTTAAAAATTGAATACATGTAATAAATTACTTGTAAGTAATCACTTGTTCTATCAAAAAAAAAAACCCATATGAACTCTATTGAATAAATCTGAGTACAAATATTTTGGAATATTGCTTGCAGACCATCTGAAAAATAGAAAAATCCTGTATCTCTGATGGAACAAGCTGTGCAAGACAAGATACTGATGCTATTACTCACGCATTAATGATGCATTATTACTGCCTGATTTCAGTAGGAGTGCTATTGCAGTGGAGTTTACAAAAGCCCAAGATCTTATGGGATGGATTCTGCTAACTTTGATTCTTAAATCTACTCTTTTATGATGTGCCATAGTACTAATTATAGTTAATGCTAAATTCCAATCTCCATTTGACCTTTCATCTCTTCATAAAATTGCTTATAACTCGCCAAATTGCTTTTATTTGAAACTGTGCTTGGTTTCAGGCCAAAAGTGATTTTTTTTCTCCAAGAAAAATTATGAGAAAGGTCAGACCAGCAGAAGTATTCATTCACACAACTTTAACAGCTGATACAAGAGAAGAACTGGGTTTACATTTTTGTATTTTCCCCTCCCATTTCTGAGCACACAGAAATGCTTTTCAAATCAATCTAGTGGTTTTTTCCCTGCCTCCACCTCATGTTTTGAAGCTGGATCATTTAAAAACATATCCTTCCCATCTCCAGTTGGGGCATGTCAGTCAGTGGGAGGCATAAGTTCTCTGCTACAACAAAAATGTTAGTGCAGGGAAAAAGAATAGTGAAAGCCTTCTTTGTCACAGTTCCTTGTTTTCAAACCTTTGAGAAGGATTTATTGTTTGTTTGTTAAAAAGAGATGGTTTTTGTTGTCCTGGCACCTCATGCCTTTCAGAACCAGAGCACACTTACCTGTGTCTCAGGACACTCTACTTGTACCAAGGACCAGATCTATCCCTTATAAGTTTCCTGTCACTCAGTATAGTTGCTCTTTGCAATGCCTTGTCTTCCTCTACTTCCCTTTCTCCCACAAAAAGCCAGCACCACCCCCTGCCCAAAATGCTGCAGCAGGGAGAAAAGTACGCAAAGGGTGATGGAACCTCTGGTGATAAAACCTGGACACTGAGAATAAAGCTGAATACAGCAGGACACTCTCAAGCACTTCCTTCAAATCTTCATTGCTATCTTGGTCCCTCATTGATTTTCTGTGAAGTCTCACACAGTCCAAGTAATCTTACACATTAAGAGAAAATTTGCTTCCTGACTTTCTTCTTTTTTTCCCTGCAGGTCTCTGGGGACTTGTCAATAATGCTGGGACTCTGGGGCCAACAGCTCCTACAGACTGGTTGGATATTGAGCACTTCAGAGAACCAATTGAAGTTAATTTAATTGGACTCATAAATGTTACAATAAATATGCTTCCCTTGATAAAAAAAGCAAAGGGAAGGATAGTAAATGTATCCAGTGTTGGAGGTCACCTAGCGTTCAGTGGTGGAGGCTATTTTCCTTCAAAGTTTGGGGCGGAAGGATTTAATGACAGCTTAAGGTATAGCACTCATTATGAGGAGAGACCACTCTTTTTTTTTTTCCGAAGGTTTACAGACTAAAAACTGGCACATGCAGAATAGAAGCTGAATTATAATCCTGGCACTTGATATAAAGTTGAAAAACACTACACCCTTAGGACTAATTCTTTTTAAAAGTGCCTTTGCTTAACATAGATTGTGCGACTTCTGAAGATTAAGGTATAAAGTCTGTTGGGCACACAAGCTGTCCTCAAGTATTGTTGCAGCATAATTGGTACTCTTGTAGATTCACAGCTAACCTATCTTAATGTGCAACGAGGCCTTATGGCAGAGGAAGCGCCACTCAAGGGAAATGAGATGGCTTTGCAATATAAACCTAATTTTCCTAATTTAAAAGTGCACCTAGAAATTTCCAACAACTGCTCATCCAGAAAAAATACATACCATGAGTTACTGCATGATAGTAACTCTTGTCTAAGCTTTGTTCTTCAAAGTGTCTTCTCTAAATTATACCAATCATTAGAGAGATCTAGAGAACATAAACTAATCCTGGGGACCACCATGGCTTCTTCTTGTAACACAGACAGGGAGGAATTTGCGTGCCTAAATAGATACTCTGCCATTTTAGATACTGTGACACTTAAACAGGGCTGACAGATATGAGATGGGGCCAGAAGAAAGTGTACCAATCTGGAGCATCAGCCAGAGGCTGAAAGGGATTCCCCAAGACATACTTGCATTTAGGCAGTCAACAAGACAGATAGATAATGAGCTACTGCAAGTTGAACTAGGATGTGAAATACACTATGCCAGCTACTGCAGTGTCACTGCCCATGCATGTTGTCACTCTGTGAAGCAGGTAAGATAGTTTATCCCTCTTTCATTTAGGGATAACAAGCTAAAAGTTCACAACCATAAACAAACCTCACAGTATTTGTGTGCTGGTGTGCCATGTAAAGACAGAAATAAAACTGTTAGTACAGAAAAAAAAAATCCAACAGCATTAATAATAATGCCTAATGTGATTAAATCATTGGGCTGTCTTTGCAGGAGAGATATGAAAGCTTTTGGAGTTAAGGTTTGTTGCATTCAACCTGGACTGTTCAAAACAGCATTGACCCATCCAGCACAGGTTCTGAAAGAGAAGGAGGTTATTTAGAATAAGCTCCACCCTGATACTAAAAAACAATATGGAGAGGAGTATTTTCAGAAAGGTCAGGCGATTTCCAGACATTTGTGGCAAAATGGGCAATGCATTTCCTGCTGAGAAAACCTTGCAAATTTGCTTTATATCTTCTAATCATTCTGACTTTCTGGAAAGACTGTGATGTGAGAAGTTACTCTTCAAATGCATCTGCATCACAATATGAACATTGGCACGAAAGACTTGTTCTAGAAGCTTTATTCAAATCTTAGTTAGAGGTTAATTATTCATGTTGGCATGAAGCTTTTGAACAAACTGCCAAACAGAAAAACTTTTTTCTGATGATATAAACTTGATGATATAAGCTTGATGTATTTTTCTCTCATTTTTGTTTGTTTATTTATTTAGTAGTCAAATAGGGATCAATTCCCTTTGCTTCTGCTAAGCCCAGTGTTGATGAAGCCATTCCAGGACTGTCTGACAGACACCGGCTAAGCCTGCTTGAACAGGGGCTACTTGTCTTTTGATCTTTTGACTTTCTTGTCCCTCAAATCTCTTATTTAAAGTTGTATTTTGCAACTTAGCACAAAGCAAATTATTTACTACAAGAGACTCATTTAGAACTACAGCATTTCTGTTTCCCTTTGCCTCTTACATAGTTATGTTTATTCTGGGCTACTGTCAATGCTGGTTGCCTGCCCTCAGACCATAGAAGCCCAGTTTTGTCAGGACTGCTCCACAATTAAGAGTACCTAGACAGTTCTTGGGGTCCACTATATCACAAGGTCATTATGGTTGGGAACTTCAGAAACTGCTACAATTTCTTGTGTACGGAGAAACAAGAAATATCAATTCCTTAGTGAAATTGCACAGATTACCATGAGGGAAAGAGTTAAGAGTCACCTTGCCTGGCTGTCACTAAATGATCTTTTTTTGAACTTTACAGATGCAGCAAAGAAAGAAAAACTGTCCAAGATTTGCTTAACAAGGACATTTCACCAGTTATTCAGTGCATGGAGCATGCCCTAACAAGCCTCCATCCACACACCCATTACCTTGTTGGGCAGGATGCTAAGTTGTTTTGGAATCCTCTCTCAAGAATGCCAGCAGTTATACAAGACTTCGTACTGCTGCGGAACAGAGTAGAGCCTGCAGCTTCCAATGCAAAGTAAATATTTGCCAATATATCCCCCATCACAGACAAGGCTGATTCTGTAAGGTCCGTCCTTTACATCGGGACAATATAAAATATACATTAAATACGTGCATTCCTTATAAATGTAAGAAATATATTTATTTCTCCAATATCTGCTAGTATTAAAAAAGATATTACATTATTTCATTTTTAAAGTGTAAACCAGAAAGAACAAATGAACTGTTAAACTTTCAGAAATGACTGTAATTTTTCAGTTCTTCCACCTTTAAGGTTCTAAGTTTGAGAATGCTTGAAGGCTCCAGTTTTCACAAAGATCCATAAGACAAAAATTTCCTGGGAAAACAGGGAATCTTCCCACTTCCCTACAGCAGGAAAAGTTCGGTCATCTAGGGCTGAGAAGGGAATGGAAACAGGGTCTTCCTCTGGAAGAAGTGAACTCCTGTAACATAAACTAGGAAGGAGGGCAGAAAATCCTCTTCCTGATACTGCTTTCTTTATCGGTCACTCATATTCATTTTTGAGGCCAAGAAAAGTGAGATTGCCTTTCCTTGGGACTGTCCTAATTGGGCAGAGAGCAAAATAAAGTGCCCAAGTCATTGAGCTGGTTGGGATTCATACCCCTTTCCACTCAGAGGACTTTGCAAGGGTTAGGTGAGGCATTTTCCTGGTCAGCATACTAAATCCTGAGAATCTCTGAAGTTCAGCTCTACCTCTCTGTTGTAAAGGATCCACAGCTACAAATGCAGATTGTGGATCTAACTACATGGGCCCAATAGCTGCATTTAAGGTAGTGAAGAGCTAAGGTGGTTTTTTTTTAATTAAAAAAAAAATAATCTGAGCTTGCAAGGCTTCAAGTCTGGGAGCTGTTTCTTGTCACAAAAATAATAGCCTTGTGTTTTGTGAGATGCTGAGTAATTCACCTGGAGAGGTGCTGCTCTTGTTCAGTTCCTGACAAAAGTGCCTGTTAAGACCCAGCTCCACTGGAATTAATCATGGCAAAGTTCTTGAGAACTGCAGAGACCCCACGTCGAGTCTGTAACTGCACATTACTGAGGAAGCTGTTTCCCACTGCTATGGAAACTTCTCAGTGATGAAACAAATACTTTCATCATGCTGATGAATTTGCTGTGACATGATCGGGCTAAAGAGCAAGTTACCTGGTGGCTATCCAAATAGTGTTGGTTTTCAATTTAGTTTCTTTGGAACATGCAAAACATCAGTTCTGCTTTTCTCAGTGCAGCTTATGTTTAGGCTTTAATGGAGTCATTTAATTTATATTTCAGCTATCTAAAAAAGTTATTCCTTCTAGAGCAGGTTTGAGGTGAATACCTCTCAGCTCTTACTATGGTATTGATGGCATTGCTGTAGTAGATTTTATTTTAAAACCTATTTTGCGTCAATAAAAGTGACAGAAGAACAAGTTTTCTTTATTTAGGATTTAATCTGAAGGCTGTTGTGTGGCTGTCTGGTGAGCTGGTAGCTTCCCTGTCACAATCTGCATGAGCTCTTAGCTTTCCAGGCAAGACATCAGTCCATCCCAGTCAGTGAAATTCTTGGCTCCTGCAGAGCAGGCAGCACTGGGCCCTAGGGGTGTGAATCTTGACCTCTGATCTTAGCAGGCAGCCCTGGTGTCACTTTACACAGAGCCTCTCTAGAAGCTAAAGCTGCTTATTTTTGCCATCACCAAGATTACTCAGCCAAAAGTTATTAGGGAAACAAAGTATGGAATGATACCACCTACTCTCATCTTTATCTTTAGAAATTACAGTATGGCTAGTTTAATACAATTTCCATCAGACCACAATATACTGTCAGTTGCTGTGAGACGCTAGCATGCGAAGGTTAACTTCAAAGGAAAACACAAACAGCCTTTGGGGCAGGGTACACTAGCTGTAAATATATTCTTTAAATCAGAAATGCAGGAAAAATATCAGATGCTCGATTTATTACTTCTCACTGTTTGGAGGGTCAGATTCTGCTGGCATTTTCTCTCCTGGAACCAGATGCTTCGTTTACTCAGATGCCAGCAACAAAAACCAGTGACTTCTGGAAATGAGCAAACCACAGTGTGTTCTGCTATGGCTATCAAAACCTGTTCTGCTCACTAGGCAGGTCAATATTCAGGCATATGTTTTTAGGGACTAGAAGTGGCTTGTTCAGGAGAAGACTCATGACTTCCACAAGGTCAGAACGTCCTGGGGGACAGCACCCACGGGACCTTGCTTCAGTTAGCTTGTTAAAGACAGCACACAAAGGTGTGCTTCAAAACCTCCACTTGTCCAGCAGGAGTTATGTTAGCTTCTTGCTTTTCACTTGAGAACTAGATTTCCTTCCCCAGTGTTATGTTTCAAGCAGTGTAATTTTTCCACACCCTTTCTAGGAGTCAGAGATCTCATTATGAAATGCACCTAAGGAGTCAATGGGAAATCAGACAGTTAAGTGCTGCTTTCTGCAGATGAAAGACTGTTTCATGCCATGCTCTCTAATGGAAAGATACATATGGAGCTCACATTTTGCTTATGTCAGTTCTCTTACATTACGTTCCCTTGCATGCTGTACTCTGAGCGTCAGAGGATCCTCTGTGAGAAAGGGAACTTATTGGAAAAATTCCCCATTTCAGTGTCTTCTGAGATATTAAGTAGGATCTATTCAGCTTTCTGAAATTATCATCTACAGTTCCAAAGCAGTTTGCCAAGAAAAAAATCAGCAGTAGAGAAAAAGAAACTCCTTTTATGTTTTTCTCTCCATCTCCATCATCTCCATGTGTGGCAAAGGATTGTGACCTACAACATCAGGACTCCTGACCTGACACTCCTGGAGAAATGTTCCCCTGCAACAGGCTTTGCATGCTGGTGGAGTGCTGTTTTGTGGTCGTTCCAACCTGTCGTTTGAATCAGGCCAGATAGGACGAGGCAGGCACAGCAAGTGGAAATCTCTGCCAGCCCCCTGCTGAATCACCAAATCTCCATCAAGCTACACACTTCTCCTGACTGCCCCGAGAGTGCTGAAAGCACATTAACAACCAACACCGCAGCTCAGGCTGGTGTGGTGCTCAGAGCGACAAAAGAAGCAAGAATTTCAAGGCCAAAGCTGAAATGAGCAGGGAGAGAAGCTGAAGGGAGAAGAGCTGCTCACCAAGCAGAGGATGAACTAACAACTCTGCAGCTCCTGGCAGGGGTCACTTGCCACGGGCTGCTCAACTGAACGGGGCCAGATCACTTCCAGCTCCACCCTACCAGCTTCTGGTTGGACAGTTTGTAGAATTGGAGCTTTTATTTGAAAAACATTGCTTAATTACTCAGGCAATCCGTTTACTTCTAGTATCAAAAAGCTGCCTCTAGACTAGAAAAAATAATTCCATCCCTGGAAGTTTTCACACACAAGGATGTATCTTAAAAGATTAAGTCATATCATTAATAACTTGCTCACATGCAGGAGAAAAGGTTGACGTCTGAACCAAGCCCTGTTAAACCAATTGAAAGACTCCTGCTGGTTTCAAGAGGAATCACAGATCAGTTCTTCACAGGTGAGCAGATTAGTTCTTCCAAATGAGTCTTGAGAGCACCCCAGGCTCTGCTATATATAGCCAGCAATGCTTACACAACATAGGTAGGACAGGCAAAGATTAACACCAAGTAAGTCCCTAAAGTAGAAACAGCACAGTCATTATCAACAGCAGGGAGAGGGGCTGTGCTTATCAGACGATGTACAGCAATCAGAAAGCACCACCAGACACAGAATTTACAGTGAGATTTGTCTGGAAACTATCAACATGCGGCTCTTGGTGCACAAGCTTATGAGTTCGACTTGGGCAGCTTCTGTGTTCTGACACTGGAAATAACTGGCGAAGGCAACTCGTGAGCACCTGGAGGTATAGACTGAGCTTGCAGATGTCTCCCCAGAATGTGAGTACCAGCACAAAACCAGAAGTTATGTCTATCATTATAGTGAGCAGTGCCTGTTACATGCACTTGCAGAATAACAAAGAGAATGAATTAAACACTTGTTTTTGAGTGCACAGGCAAGAGAACATGCATTCCCTTCCTTTCTAGAGTGATTTTAACAATTGTTGCTTATCTAAGCACCTACAGGGTCTAAATAAAATGCTAACTCAGAAATATTCTTCACACCATCTGGAATCTTTTTCTACTCCTTTATTTTTAATTACTGGTTCAGTCACCTAAGGTTTTGCAGGTTTCATTTTCCTGCGTCTTTTACTGATACTATGGTAAAATTCTGAAGTGCAAGCAATACAATGAAAGATACAATGACACTGAGAAATCAGCCCCCATTGTACTAGTCTACATTCATCTCCCTGCAAAATGCAGTGCAGGAGACTTTGGAGAGGTACTTCTTTGAAGGAGTCAGATTAATGAAGACCTTAAGTTCTCTGCTGATCACCAAACTGAAATATCTCACTGACATTTTTACACAGCATACAAAAACGTTCTCCTTTTCCATGAAACAAAAGTGCAAAGCCCTGCACATGCAGGAATAGCTCACCTAAGAGTGAGAGATGCAATGTGTCTGTGCCTGCGTATTTGCTCAATTTGTTAACTGATGAATGGGGGTTTTGTAGCTCTGTCAGGATGACCGACTATTAAAGTTTGTACTTCCGAGACTCTAGAGAGCTGTTGGATGGCCTGTCAGAGTGCTGTCTGATACATCTAAACCTCCCGCTGAGTGCTACATGAGTGCTGTTTCTGAAGGACTCCAGTCCCTAAATGTCCCCTTGGCAGTTCTTCCTCAGCATGCCTGGCAGGTCACTCTAACCCATTGCAGACTGACTTCTGGAGGTTTGCACTGCCAGCACAGTGGCAGATGAAGGAATCCAAAGCACACCCAGACCCCAAGTCTTACTCCAACCTCAGGTTCTTTGGCATGACTACCAAAGAAAACTTGCTGTGGGAGTAAAACAGTAACATCCCCTCCTTCAATATGATCTATGTGCTTCAGTTTCCTTTAGTGCAGAGAAGCAGAGGGATGCTGTATTTTGCAGTTATCTAAGGATCTTAAAGGGCTCTCAGTGTAGTCATGCTGCTTTTCTCTAAAATCAATTGCATTTATAATGGCACTTGTCTAGGCGTAAGAAGAAGCTAAGCTCTATCCCAAGAGTTCTCAATTTGCCAGGCAAATATCAAAGTTTTAATGGAAAGTAGAATTTGCCTTTAGCTATTTACTGGCTACTTTAGTAATCAGAATTCAATATTTATGAAGATATATCAATACTCTTGAAATATAATGCTGACATTTTCTCTGGAAACACACTCTTTGCCACTCTGGGCAGCTATTTCAAAATCAATATGCCCCTGGAAGACAAGTGGCTTTTTTAGTGCTCCGCAATTATCAAATTTTGCATAACATTGTACATTCACACAACTAGACTATTTTATTGGAAGAAAATTTTAACCAAGACTGTTTCCTTCCACTCTGACCCCAGACTCCTTCCAGTAGCAATGACATCATCTAGCAGAGTAAATACTGGCAGAAGGCTCCAGCAGAGCAAAACTCGCGATGCGTTCAGCACCAAATATCCATGTTATGGGAGAAGGAGCACTGGTACTCAGGGACAATTAGGTGGTTAGCGATTACAGGTTTAGGAACCCTTGCCCAGGGCTGGCAGGGGAGACAGGAGCAGCAGAGGCTTCACACACAGTGCAGCCCTCTCAGCTGTCGCCCCTGGAACCCCTTATCTTACAATGCTTCTGTGCCAACTATTGCTACCTAAATACAAGGACTAACACTAACCAGAGCAGTTCCAAGTATTTCTCCACAATGCTCAGTTTCAAATTTAGCTTGCTTTCCAGTAGTGCAAGCTCACTGCCCACTGCTTCCTCCCTGTAGCTCAGCCAAGGACGGAAGGTGTGATTTACAGCTCCTGTTTCATATTAGGTTAATCTTTTCCCCAAATCTCTAATTATTTAATTTAATTTTGTACTGGGGAAAAAGGTGAATTGAGTCCTAATATGATGTATCACAGCATTAGCTTGCTGAGTATTTTGCTGAGATTTATCAGCGTGGGGTTACAAGAGCCCGCTGGTAGCAACTCCTCTCTCTCTTTATGTCTAGCTCAGCTCCGAATTCCCAATCAGCAGACAAAGGAATGTCATTGACTGGCATGTTGTTGCAAATGGACTGGGCGTATCTATGATTGGCTGCTGCACCATTCTGTTTTCAGACTTTATTTTACAGCACAGAAGCCTGAATTAGCCTGAGCTCTTTCACAGAGTTTTAATGGCACTGCGTCAGAGCACACTCTGTGACTCCTCTCAGAAAAGAAATGTCACCAACTCAGTGAAACATTACAAAGATGGTTCCAAAGTGCACACACTCAGGAACACTGCAATCCTTGTCAGACTTAACAGGGACATTCACAGCAAAAAAGCCAAGTACCTAAGTGAAGTATCTGAACTAGAGGGCCAATTACATCAGCCTCAAAACAACAGTGAGATGGGCTGCTAAAATAACCAGTGAAGCCTAGGGACCAATATAACACCCCAAAGGTTCAGTGGGATCCTCCCTGTAGATTGTAGTGGAAGGAGAAGAAAACTCTTATCTGTATGTATTTGCTTAACTTTTTAAAATCAGAGAGTGTTAACCAGTAGCTCAAAAGTCCATACTGATGGCTACTGAGGCACCCAACTATGTAAAATAAGACCATTAAGTGGCAATGAATGTTGTCACTTGTTATCATTTATCAGCTATGTGACCAATTTAATTATTTAATGGGAGTCCAACATTCATTCACTATCAATTTCTGACATTCCTTCCATTCCAACTTGTTGAGATGACAGCAAAGTTTAGAATCAGAAGAAATCCAAATTACCTCATGAACTTAGTAGGACCAAGAACAGCAGATGGGATCTAGCAACAAGGCTTAATACATTGGACTTCCTTTAATATTCATGTCTTAAGGTATCAAGGATGTTACACAAAAATCAGCCAAATGAATGCTTAACTTCAGACAGCTATGAGTTAAAGAAAGACCCCTTCCTCTTGGAGTACTTTTTTGATATAAAAATAATCACAAATTCTTTTTTTTTTAAAGTATCACTTCGTTCCTTGAAAAAAATCACATTTTAAAGGCCAGATGTCTGAACTTCTACACATAAGTAACTAAAGCCTAGGTAACTGCTCAGCACCTGTAAAAGTGTTTCTCTTTAACAAGATGACTGGAAAATGGTTACGAGTCTTCCACAAATATGTAATTTAATTTAATTAATTATTTTGGTTTAATTCTTGCACAAACAAAAAATACAAATAGAAAAACAGATGGCAAGAACTGTATTCTGTATTTATTAAAAAAAAATTTAATAAGCAAACACTATCCTCCCCACCAGAGTTATGAAATCTTGTGTTCTGTTAGTGCTTTTTTTTTTTGAGGGCAACATCCCCATGCATTTCCCCCTTTTTTTATACAAACACACTTCCTATATAATATATTCTACTGTGCTGTGTATCAGTTCTAAAAAGGCAATGAGGAATAAGACAGAAGACTCAGGCACTGTCCCAAAGTTTACCTTGTCTAAGGGACAGGGAACAGATCACTCACCATCACACAACACGAATCACGCAACAAATTAGTCACCAGACCCACCACTACACCTTAAGCTTTTCTAGTTGTTCTCGGCGTCACTCTGCTTCCATGGAACAGATAAGAAAGGCAGCTTGGGTGGCATCATACAGGCAATCAAAGAGAATCATCCTTCTTCCCAGAGGAATTCTCTCCAGTATTAGCAGAAATAACCATCAGTGTCCACAAAAAAACCCCAGACACTACTACGAGAGGTGATGCAGTCGTTCCTTTCAGTTTGAAACATCCTGAAAGGGCAGGGCTGACAAGCAAGATTGGTCAGCAAAGCTTGAGAACAGTGGAGATCTATTAAAAAGGAGGATAAAGAAGGTTTTTCCAAGAACACGTATTATTCATGGATCCTGATCACATTGTGCTAAAGCTTCCACCCCTGCTCTCCCCTTACTTACAGTGAGATAGAAGGGCTGCAACCAAAGCCCCTTACTGGAATTTCGTCTGAGGAAGCTGGGGGGGGTTAGTGAGTACATTTGCTTCATTGCATTTCTAGATCATTAACGTATTTGCTTGTAGCTCTCACTTTCAGACTTACTGCACATAGCAATTTTGGCTTCCATGCTTTCTGTTATCATTTACCGGCTCATCAGAGACAGTCACAGAGTGAGAAACCTGAGTGGAAGGTGCATCTTCATAACAGATTGTGACACCAAACTTGGAAAGTCACTGGCTAAATGGCTTGACAAAAGGGGATTTTATGTCATTGCTGCATGTGCCACAGAAGAAGGAGGCCAAGAGCTACGGTCATGCTCTTCACTCTCGCTGAAGACAGTGAACCTGAACTTATCTGACTCCAATAGCATTGCCAGAGTTGTGGCCTTTGTGACTGAAGAGACAGCTGGCAAGGGTAAGTGGAAAGGTAATTTCCCAGAAAACTGATTCAATATAACCAAACGTGGTCTAGTTAAAGGTTCTGGTGCCTCTCCACTCTCCGCAGAGGCATTTTTCATCTTACTGATGAAACACATTCACTCTTCATTTCTCTAATTTCTCAGTTGAAAGCGATTCTCTCCAAGCAATGCTTTTGGGCTTCCCCTCACTTTCACCAACAGGGTGCCTAAGAATCTAGTTGCTCAGTCAATTACAAGCATATCATTCCCAGGTGTGTTTTTCAGACTCCTTTTGGTGCAGCTGAAGAATGCCAGTGAGGGGAAGGTGTTAACTGGTACCAGAAAGAACTTTCTTGACAATAAAACCATCCCACTCCATTAAAATCAGTGGGTGCAGGGCTTCTTCAGCCCTCCTCTAGTAAGTAGAAGAGTACTTTCGCATGTCTGAATAAGCCCAACTTTTGCAATGCACACAACAATTGCACTGACTATAATAAACACTTGTTTCAGCCAGTTTTCTAAGAGCTGTTTCATAGGCAGCTCTCACTACTGCTATCATACACTTCTGAGCACTTGACTAAAAGAGAAAGAGTTTGTCCTTAGATACCTATGACTTGAATTAAAAAACAAGACTTAAGTGTTGGTTTTCGAAAAGGTGACATAAAATATCCGTGTGGTAAATATATTCAATCATGGCAATACGTGCTTCTCAGTACTGATAGCTCAGACTAAACATTGTTAACAGCTGCCAAAGATGATGACAGCACTTCAGCTATCAGTTATAATAGCTGATTATATGCTGAATTATACCATACATTCAATAGGCTTATTAATTAATTAACTAGCTAAAGCAGCAAAACACATATCTTCTACCAATAAGATCTTCTCCTCAAAGCTTGTAAAACGCTATTGGCCTCATTGTGAGGGTTCCAGACCATTCTTGAAAGGAGTGATTGAGGGCAAGGAGAACATAATTATTAGCGCTTACCTCCTCCAGCAGGTCCTGGCTTCCAGCTTGTGGAAAGGTGCACGTTCTTCGTTGGGGTAACCACTGCTAATTCTGTCACCTCAGTCTGGGAAACTCTTTATGAAGGCTGAGTGATGGACTTTCAGCCTCTCCCTTCAGACGCAAGCTGTCCTCAGCAAACTCTTAGAAGCGTCACTATTTATCTGAAGTTCCTCAAGTAATTTATAAGGTAGTAAAGCACTATTATCAATACACAGGGTTAAGCTAATATTTTGAGAAGCATTGACTAATTCTGCATGACCGGTTTAGACCTTTAGACCCCAACCCAGAAAAATCAGTCTCTCCACTTTTATGTAGACTATTTGATTTTCACAAGATTGTAAGTGCATATTAGGAGCCTAGATAGTTGAGTGGATCTAGATAATAAAGCCTAGTATGGTGGCCCATACCTTCAACTAAAATACTTTTCCTTTAATACTTTACCCATGCTTTTTTAGAGTCATTGCCTAAGGCCTTCAGAAAATTTTTGGTTTTGTAATCCTCTCAGGGCTTTTTGGCTTGGTGAGCAATGCTGAAGGAACAGCACCTGTAGCACCCACTGACTGGCTGAGGATTGAAGATTTCCACTCAGTGCTGGATGTTAGTCTGCTGGGATTGATTGAAATCACACTCAAGCTTCTGCCACTTCTGAAAAAAGCTGAGGGAAGAGTAGTCAATCTAATTAATGCCAAAGGTCTCATGGCTTTTGTAGGGGGTGGCTACAGCCTGTCCAAATGGGGCATGGAAGCTTTCTCTGACATCTTACGGTAAGTAGCTAGAAACACATGCATGCATCCAAGAACCAACTCTAGATGTGCTGAGGAAGGGTGACCATATGTTTGCCTCTCTAGTTTTCTTTCTGGAAATCTTTCCAGGAGGAAAGGAAAATCAGAGGATGCTGGTTACTTGATTGGGATTTCAATCTCCAGTACTATGAACAGACCCACCAGGCAACTGCACTGGGAAAAATTTTCATGTCCTGGGCAGATGGCTAGCATGCAGCTTTCGGGCATATGAATCCACTGCGTACATGAAAGTCAATCAACAGTGTAGCCTGGTCAGACACCCAGAGTTTCCTGGGCAAGTTGTACTTAGTTGTACTTGCCCATTTACAAGCCATTTTATTTTGCTCTAATGCCCCACGACAAGCTGAGCTGGGTTATTACAGGCAGCAACCACCTTACCAAAGGTACTCATAACTTCAGAAAATTATTAAGCTGAGCACCCTTCACTAAAGACAGTTGCATTGCACTGCCTTGGAAAAGCCCAGTGAGTCAAGTCTTCACAAGGTCTAGGAAAGTTGGTTGCAAACCATTATGAATGCTTATTTAAAGAAAGTATATGCCCCAAGGACATATAGTACAAACTAATGGCTAATGCACTTGCAGTCTGTTCCTTTACACACTTAGGAATAAAGCTGCCTGGGTCTTTTGAGCTGCCCAGCAAGACAAAGAGGCCATTTTTTTCCCAAAATAATTGCATTGCAACTCAAAATTACATAGAGGGAACCATGCTACCAAGAAACACACTGACCTTTATTGCACTAACATTTAATCACTTAACCATAGCCATTTAACCATAGAGAACAATAAAGTTCTAATCCAACTGAAAATTTTTGCTTGCTTTTACTTTTTCCAGGCATTTCAATAATCTGTTCCTGCTGGAAGCTGAAATGATGAAACAGCATTTGAAATAGTCAAAAGTTTTAGTCTGATAACACATGGCTAAGATGCAGCTGGCTGCTGCATTCTTTGCATCAGTCCAACATAAACCACACAGAAAGCTGTGAATCTACCTGACACTGTTTTTTTTCCTGAGGGTTAATTGCCTGCTACACTTTTACAGGACACATACACTGCTACGATGTTAATTTGAACATCTCAAGATTATTCCACATTTGAAGATAAGAATCAAAGTCTCAAATTTTAAATTATGGGACAGATAATGAACTTACCTGTTTAACAGTTATGCCATTATTGGGAGGTCAGGGATGGTTATTGGGTTTTTTCTTCTAGGATAGAGATGCAGCATTTTGGAGTGAAAGTAAGCATTGTTGAGCATGGTTTCTTTAAGGCGGGAGTGGTTAATTCAGATGTCATTGAGAGAGACCTCTTAAGACTTTGGAACAGACTGACTCCTGAGATCAGGGACTCTTATGGAGAAAAATACTTCGTTGAATGTAAGTAGAAAACGAACTGCATGAAAGCTCTGGGAGGATATTTTCAATGTATATAAATACTTGAAGTGAGGCTGAAAACACAACAGAGTCAAGCTCTTTTCAGTGGTGCTGAGGGACAAGACCCAAGGCAATGGGTATATGCTGAAACACAGGATGATCCCGCTGAACATCATAAAAAATAGTTTTACTGTGAAGGCAACCGAGCACTGGCTCAGGTTGCCGAGGGAAGCTGTAGAGTCTCCATCCCTGGAGATATTCAAAAGCTGTCTGAACATGGTCCTGCGCAACCTGGTCTAGGTGACCCAACCTGAGCAGGGGAGGCTGGATCAGAGTTCATTTCCAACCTCAACCAATCTGTGATTCTGTGAACATTTGCTGGGCTTCATTAATGTTCATTGAGAACCTATTGCTGACTGTTATGGACTATGCGTACATTAGATGAGGCCCGTGCTATTAATCCCCATATGAGATAGGTGGGATGTGATGTCATGCTACCATTCTTAGTCACTCTAAACTTAGAGGTAGAATGCCCAGTGGGAATTAATTGCTATGACCATACGCTAAGTTTATGGCTTACTGATATCTGAAAGATTGTGCTATGTCACGCTACACTTACTGTAGGGAACATCTGGCTCACAATATGGACCGGGGGGAATTTTTGTTTACTGGGCTCTTGGGGATTCTGCAGCCGTTTTGGTCTCTGCTCTGCTGTAGCTATACTGCTTTTGGAACTTGAGCCAGTAGTTTAAAGCAAGCCTGAAGCTGTAGCCAAACCATTGAATATAAACAATCCTATAAACGTTGCATATGAATACTTTCATGTTTATTTTCTTCTTTACAGATATAAAAGCTCAAAGATCATCAGTGAAAAGACTGTGTGACTCTGATATTTCTAAGGTCATAAAATGCATGGAACATGCCCTGGTAGCAAAGTACCCCAGGACACGATACAGAGCTGGGTGGGATGCAAAGTTCTTTTGGTGGTTCCTCTCCTATGCCCCAAGCTGTTTATCTGACATGCTGCTGTGTATGATGTTTCCAGCTCCAGCAGCTAGTGGGAGATCAGCTCCTGGAGTTCTAATTGACATATAGTATTAACCAGTGTCATCTCTGCAGAAATAAATATGAATCCTGCCAAAACTAGATATCATCTTCTTTACCAGTTACTAAACTGCTTAAATTCCTTTTACAAGACACCTCCTCCATTCCACAGCCCGCCCCCCCCCCCCCCACCCCCCCCGGAATTTCTGAATTTTCAGATATGCTTGTAAATCCAGGATGTTTTTGAAGGTCATTTTTTATGCTCAGAAATGATACCTTTATAGGATCCGCGTTCATAAAATATTCAGCTACAAAGCTGGTTAATACTACTCACCAAATAAATAAGAATTAAATAAGAAAAATAAAATCACTGAAGGAATTAGTTTTTCAAGTAGATGTCATCAACATATAGGCTGCTAGTGTACTTGAAATAAAATGATTATTACTCTCTACAACTACCTGAAAGGAGGTTGTAGAGAGGTAGGCGTTGGTCTCTTCTCCCAGGTAACAAGAATAAGGACAAGAGGAAATGGCCTCAAGCTGTGCCAGGGGAGGTTAGACTGGATATTAAGAAAAATTTCAAAACGGTTATAAAACACTGGAACAGGCTGCCCAGGGAAGTGGTGCAATCGCCATCCCTGGAAGTATTTAAGACAGGTAGACATGGTGGTGATTTTGGCTGTGTTAGGTTGATGGTTGGACTCAGTGATCTTAAAGGTCCCTTCCAACCTATATGATTCTATGATTCTATATCTTACACATGTACCTTACATAAGGTATTTAGGCAGTTTCAGTCACCTTTTTCATGGGGGATTTCTTACGGCCATATTCAGGAGTTGCTAAACTTCACAAGCTTCTGAACATAAGACATGAAATCAAATAATAACAAAGCCCAGCTATTGCAACATATTCCAAAAATTACAATTGCGGTATTTCACCACATCTAATCACCTAACTATTCAACTGTGTAGGTATTTTACAGATATGCAATTACAGGGAAAATCAAAACCACATTGTACTCTGTTAACCATGCAAAGAGAGCATCCAAGCCTATATTTTAACTTTCTTCCTAATATTAGTATAATTTATGTGGAAAATATTAAAAATAATATGCATTCACATCTCTTTCACCCTCAGTGTGCTTTGAAAGTTAAAAGGATGATTATTTCACTCATTAGATGAAACAGGTCATTACTGTATGCTTTGGCAAATTATTTCAACTGTACAAAGAGTATGTTCAGAATGGCAAAATGTTAGTTGAGTTTACTGTGCCTCTTGTACACCATTTCTATCTGCTAAGCTGCTGGCCAGAGGCTCACAACCTGGTGTTCATAGAGATATTAAAATTGAAGGGGTAAAGGTTTTATTTGCTAAAGAGCTGTGCTGGTGATTAATCATTAATGCGCAATTCAATTAGGCTTACAAAAATACGATGTCCAGGTCAGAACTCCAAATGTAAAAAAAGGAGTTTCATCACTCAGTGTGTGTGAGAGGGGGGCGTGTGTGTGTGTTTGCATATGTGCATAAAAGGAGCAGAATGTTAAAGTGTTTAGTAACCTTCAAGTATTTCATCGCGGTTGTATTCTCTGGCAAAGGGCTTCAAGAATAAATTTGTTTTACTTCATTTCAGGATAAATACCTGCAGAGGGATAATTCTCTCTATCTGACCTGACAACTGAAGGAGAACCTACATGAAAAAACTGGATAGTATAATTCATCAGCCTTAATAGTATGATTTATCAGTGGTGGATTACAGAGAGGTGCTGAAATCTAAAAATCAGCCTTCTTTGAAACAGAATGAGCCAGAGTTCAAGAATTCAAGCAGGGACTGTCCTCATAGGGGAAAAAAAAATACAAGTGAAAAATGAAGTTAGGGATAGAATCTGAAGCTTCTGTTGAACACAGTACCAAAAATTAAATTTTACATAAACAGAAGGGTACGTTGCGGTATGCTACTGAGAGCAAAAGGCCCAGTTGAAGCTTAGGAAGCCTTCAGCATCAGGTATGCTGAACAATCACATCTACGTAAAACCTATCTATACAGTATCCCAGGGATGGTTTTCTTCTCCCCTGGAGAAGAGAAGGCTCTGCGGAGACCTTAGAGCAGCCTTCCCATACCTAAAAGGGGCCTACAGGAAAGATGGGGAGGGACTCATCAGGGAGTGGAATGGTAGGTTGAGGGGTAACAGTTTAAACTGGAAGAGGGTAGATTCAGATTAGATATTAGGAAGAAATTCTTTCCTCCGTGGGTGCTGAGACACTGGAACAGGTTGCCCAGAGAAGCCGTCGATGCCCCATCCCTGGAAGTGTTCAAGGCCAGGCTGGATGGGGCTTTGAGCAACCTGGTCTAGTGGGAGGTGTCCCTGCCCAGGGCAGAGGGGTTGGAACTAGGTGATCTTTTTCCACATCTGAAAAGTTACAACTCTTGGAGGAGGGGGGAAGGAACCTCTGATACATGGCTGACATATTAGCAGTTTTCTCCAAAAACAATTCCAAATCTTTCTGTTGACAAAGACTGTTCACAACACTGATGCTACTTTTTCTTGTCGTATGCAACCGAAGGCAAGTCTTGTGGAAATGTTATCCTTGCCTTCTCTCTCTAAAAACCATTGTGAACTCTTTCCTTAAGAACAGCAACCTGCCTTTCAAAGAAATCCTTTCTTGCAGCCTTTCAGATGTGCATGCTGTGCCTCAGATTCTAATGATTTTTCTACATTAAAGCACTGATCTGTGAAAGCTAATCGAGCTAAGGTTTTAATCTCTTATGTCCATATACTAGATAGTCAGACTCTGTAATAGGGCAGTATTCACACTTACAGTGATACGATGCCAGTGTTGTTATATCAAGAACTTTAGACAGTTGTGTGAAGCACTAAGCACTATTAATTGACTTTATCTAAAGCACTGTTCTTTTCATCTCAGAGTGCACTGAAGTCTCCACAAATGAAAAAAAATACATGGAGCCTTGACACAAATTATGGAATAAGGATGTGATAAAATAATACATTTATTAGATTTATTCAGCAGCAGCATTTTTCCAGTTGTCTTTTCTAATCAAAGTACATTACAAAGTAATTATAAGCATTCTAATTAGAAATAGTATATATTTTGAGAACTCAGATATAAAACAATCAAATAGCAGAAGTCTCAATGATCGTAACTTCATGAATCTTTAAATTATACGAGTAGCTAGCCAGGAATGTTGAGTAACATGTTCCTGCAGTGGTACTCAGAGTTTCCTCAAATTGTTCTTGTTGTGAAAGCTACCTTGACTAATTAATAGAAAAACTAGTAAGATGTACTGTATATTCTGATAGAAGATTATAAAAATAACCAGATAACTACAAAGACTGCATTAGTAGAAATTGTTTCCCTTTCTATTAATGTCCACCTCAGGAAATAAATAGTCAATAAAATTAAATTTTCACATTAAAAAACCTGAATAATTTCTTAAATGAACCAATAGCTTTCATATTTTGCTGCTTGGAAATAAGCTGTTACAGAGATCTAGCTACTTCATTCAATAGTACAAATTACTTGCAGAGACTCCAGCCAAGAACAGAGATATTCCGCTGATGAGCAGGAGAAAGATCTCATTAAATTAAGTACTCATGGCACTTAAATCTAAATATATCAGATCTTTTTAAGGACACTATTAATAGAATGGTGTAAATTGGAACCTAGAGGAAAAGTATGTGTCTTATGGATTGAGAGGAAATTATTCTATCATCTCAGGCAGTTAAAATATTGTAAGAACAACATTTTGCACAGCATAACAATGCTGCATTGACTCTTCCATCCTTTGTTTAACACAAGATAAGTAGAGACACCCATTTTTATATACAGTAGTATATAAAATAGGTGGGAAAGATGTCCAGAGCACTAGTAGAAGTTTTTAAAGGTGCTGTTATATACTCTAAAATCCTATAGATCAGTAATGTTCCTATATTCACCTTGTTTGGTACTTTTTTTTTGTTTAAGCATTTATATAATGAATTTATCCCTAAAGATATGACCAATTTCATACAAATTTCTACTAGCAATATCACCAAACAAGATAATCTTCCAAAAATTTACAAATGTACAATATATTTATAACATTACTTTCAGACAGCTTCAGTGCAAAGATATACATATAGTAGTACATCATGATAATTGTTCATAAAAATAGCAATTGGCATTTGTCAAAAAAACAAGGCATAGTTTCAACATACATCTCCAGCCATTGGCTAAGAGATGTGTATATTTTTATAAAGCATTTGAATGTGAACCTTACTCTTCTGTTTATAAAAAATATATGTGCAAATGGATGTGTCTAATTTTCCCTAAAATCAGTTACCTAGTTATACCACAGAGTCCTCTTTAACAAGATTGGCGGTGTCTTTAAACGTATCCTCTGTTGCTGTATAAGCTAATGGTTGGTCTCTCTTCAGAGTAATCTTGGGAGGCAGTGAAGTAGAAGGAACGTTTTCGGTGCCCTGTTGCTGTTCCTTTTCCATCTGAAACAGTAATCAGAAAATCCAAGTTTACATCCTAATGTACAAAACATTCAACCTTAACTTTCAGAAATGTTAAATGAATATCCAAATATTTTGCTAAAGTCAAGTGTCGTGATATAAGCTATTTCTGCAAATCACTGCCTGCAAAAAAATTTAAATGCTAATTTCACCTCAAATGGTACAGCTGGGTAAATACACTACAAACTTAACTCCAAATATTGGGACTTCTATTCTAATGCTTAATGACAGGAGTAGCTTGATAGGTCTATATGCATATATGAATGTAGATAACATTGGCACTACTACTGTTTGTAAAGAGTTACAATAATTAATGTTGGGGAAATGAATCCCTGGCTTCCCGAACTCACTCTCTCACCTTGTTCAAGCATTAAAAACCTAAATTCTTCACAAAAAGCAGCTAGTTTTAGTCATGTGGCTGTGGGACTGAGATTCTTAAGTCACTTAGGCCATCTGGAAATTTTAAACTGTAATATGAAAAGGGCTGGAATTACTGTCTCAAGTCACTAGAACTCCAAACCTTCACACCCAAGCAAGGTGAGAATTCCTCCAACACATATACCACCAGCTGGCACACCATCTTAAAAGAACTGTTTCATCCAACTGTATGGCTGAAAAAAATAGGGCTGGTAAAGAAACTGGTCTGCAGTGCACAGAGCTACTGAATTTTTGTGCAGTGCTGAAGCCATAACAGAGAGCAGAAGTAGGAACTTTGCTCCTAGCGCAGTACAATAGCCTCCCACTTGCCCTGGGTGCCTGAGCTGTACCAGAATGCACCAGCAAGCTGAAACCAGCACCTGAGATCCTGGAGCAGGAGCAGGCCACGGTACCTGGGCTGGAAAGAAGAGACGTGGGCAATGCAGCTCTGCTGCCTGAGCTGGATGCCTGCTGAACACGTCATTCTGCACGAGACTTTATAAATTTTCTCAAAACCACTTCAGTCCTGCCTTGACCTGAGCTGGCATTTCTGTGCTGCTTCACTTAGCAGCAGAATCTACCCATAATCTTTATCCTATGAAAGCAAGAACAAAGTCCAACAGTACATTAGCTGAAAAATAGAATTATACAATATTAAGGAATACCTCTGCATATATTGGGTTTTCAAAATTAGTGTTTTGTTTCATTTTTCTCTTGAAGAAACTCCACTTTGATTCCTGAAACATAAAAATTATTAGAACTATACACATTTTTCTCACAGCTTCTCTGGAAACTGACATCATTGTGGTGTATTTCACTTGCACTGACTGCTAACTTAGTTATTTCAGCTGGATGTTCTTATATTGCCACGTTGTGATTCTAAGCATGAGACCCAACTTCCTTTTCTGCTAGTTAAATAGCAGAAATAGCTAGTAAAATAACCAGTTATGGTTATTTTACCTAATGTAGTATTCACAAGGCTAGGCCAGAAGGCAATAAAAGTGACTACATTAATTCGTGGAAGCCCATCATTCCAGAAAAATAGGTCAAAAAGGCAAAAAATGGTCTTGAAAACAACACAAATTACTGAGGGAAGTTAAATTACAACAAGTTGACAGAGCTGTCATTTCAAAGCTCATCAGAGGTGCTTTTTAGTGCACAATGGGTGAAAACAGTCCCGTAAACAAGTCATCATCAGCTCCAATCTGTTCACTTCAAAATAACTGAGTGGGCCAGGAAGAAAAGGTGGGTTGATCCAAATAGATCCTTACTGTGTGCCCTGTGTAGTTCTGTGCTTGCACTGCTTTTCTCTTATCAAACTGTTCCTGACCAGTTCTTGTAAGTCTTGTAAATACGGTCCAGTTAGTTGGACTTGATACAGATTACGTTCCAATTCCATGGCATTATTTAAACAGAATTGAAACTATATTGCAGCTTCCCTAACAACTCAATTTCCCTGATTTGGAGCACAAAACAAACTAGGCAGTCTTAGAGCATTTCTGTAACCTACCTGAGGTGCATCTGTACCCTGAGGGGGTTCCTTCGGACTAGCAGATATCACAGAGGCATACACAGGATTTTCAAAGTTTTCATTTTCCTCACTACCAGCTGCTGCTACCTGTAGGAGAGGGAAAATCAGTGTTCTGCAAGGAAGAAAAGAAGGTCATAAAGGAAAATGAAAGATGAAAGTCAATCCTAAATTTCTCTTACATGTGTTGGCCGAACAACTGTAACTGCACTGGCTGTGCTGGCTCCACCATCTCTGGTCGCGTACATTGGGTTTTCAAATGTGATCGGCTGTTTCCCTGACTCCACTGCAAACTTTTCATTCTATGAAGGAACAAAACCCCAAACAATTGCCGTGCAATAAACACGTCCATATTCCTAGGAATTAATTTATAGTCCAATTCTTCATCTCAGGGAACAATGCACATTTACTTTCACATAGGCTAGATTTCAAAAAATCTAGCATTTGTTAAAATCATAAAATCAAAACATTAGTTTATTTTCCATTATTTTACTCCCTGACTTAGCAGCCTGGACCATTCATTGTTCCAATATTAGTCCGTTTCCTAGATGGACACCCCCCCACCCCCACCCCATTTCAGTAACTGTCTCAAAGTATTTTATGATGAGGAAAAATGACTCCCACAAATGACATCCGCAAGAGGGAAGAGGTATCAAAGGAAGCATTATCCCAAAATAAAGATTTCATTTTAGAGACTTCAAATTGACATACCAATTAATAAGCACTATCTGAAATATAAAAGAAGAGGATTCATTCACTGTCCCAGCAGGGAGATTGTTATAGTTCTTGACACAAAGCAGTATATTATTGGAGACAAAACATCCCCTTAGTTATAATATGAGAGTTATGTCAGAAATAAAATGTTTCACAGTTTTTAGCACACCCCTTACTACAGATCAATACTTCGCCCATGCATGAAGAACACTGTGCCAATAGCAGCTACTTCACATATATTGTGACAAACCCTGAGCTGCTGCTATGGCCCTCACAGCAGGCGGGCAAAGGTGCTGAGTTAAGTATCTCTTAAGAAAATATTTAGTGCCACGTAAGGATAGCCATGCAGGGCTAGCCAGATAAGCATCCACAGGTAGTAGGATAATGAAAGCAAAACTGCACTCAGACTCACTTGTCCTGCTCCTTGCTACAGCCCCATCACAAAGAATAGTGAGAAATAACACAGGAATAAGTACATCGACTAGCTCTTTAAACATGCCTCATTTCTACAAATGACTGCTTCCTGCCACAAGGATCTACACTTTGTGCTATCAGAGTATAGCTCTTTATCACACAATGAAGTCTTGTCAGCTCCCTCAAGTTAGGTTAGCTTGGCTAAAACCAGCCACACTGAAAAGTATCCCTGTAACATGCATTTCTGATGTTAAAATTTTAGGAAGCGCATCTCACAGTTCTTCACTGCCATAAACTAAAGCCTTTGAATTCTTTCGCAGTGAACTATACAATTTTTTGTTTATACTTTGAATACATAGGGAGAATTAACATCACTGAAGCAGAAATAGCCTGTATCCAGACCTGCTATTAGCAATGTAAAAGCTGCATCAGTTGGACTTCACTGTATAAAGGGAACCTACAGGAAAGATAGGGAGACACTCTTTATCAGGGAGGGGAGCAATAGGACAAGGGGTAACAGTTTAAACTGGAAGAGGGTAGATTCAGATTAGACATTAGATATTAGGAAGAAATTCTTTCCTCTGTGGGTGCTGAGACACTGGAACAGGTTGCCCAGAGAAGCTGTTGATGCCCCATCCCTGGAAATGTTCAAGGCCAGGTTGGATGGGGCTTTGACCAGCCTGGTTTGGTGGGAGGTGTCCCTGCCCAGGGCAGGGGTTTGGAACTAGATGATCATAAAGTTCATAAACCTTCAATGGCCATAAACCATTCTATGATTTTATGTCAAAATTGGGCCAGAAAATGGAAAGTACCATAAAGTTTTTAATGCATTAAAAAGATTTGAGGTAACAGTCAAGCCTAAAGGTATTTTCCCAGTATTTACTGAAATATTCTGGTTATTTAATTATACATGCTCTCTAGTTTTAACAAAGAGCGTGTTTCTTCATACATATACATATATTATGAGCTTATCTTCACTAGCTGTTTCATTTCATATTAATTTACTGTCAGTTAAGTCTGTAATTCATCTTTAACTTTAGGGATTTTCTAGTGTAGACTTTGCAGCAAGTGCTTATTATTCAAACATACCTGTGATCTGCTTGCTGTAAGTAAAAATCTTTTGTACGTTGTACTTCTTATGGTAAAGAGAGGAATATTTTTTTCCATGGAAAAAGTATACACTATAGGAAGCATAAGGTTGTGCTGTTTCTCAGATGTACATAACAAAACACAGGTGAAGTATAGCTACACTTTATGAGGTCCCCAAAACTATTAAACGTGATTTGTTTAAACTTGCTAAAATAAGAAACTGTCCAATTTATAATTTGTTGTACAAAGTACTGTATCGTATGGTTAGGCCTGACTTTTACCTCTAAAGTTGCTAACATACAATCTGGATTTGAAAATCACAAATTTTAACCTGTTCTGTGGAACACAAAGACCCTCAAAAAAGTCCTTATTACAATATTTTCATTTGTCTATTCATTCCCCATATAGTCCGTGAATATGCTGAAATAGGAAAGGGGGTAATTGATTTAATTTTTTTCACGTAAATCTTGAGAAAAGTCACATTATCGTGAAGAATCACCTGCATTGTCCTTGCCTTCAATTTAGAAAAATCTATTTCAGGAACTTATAAATAAACTTTCAATTCTTTTTCTAGAACACATTTATAATCTCAGTATCTTTTTCACAAAAGACTATCAGCTAAAAATGACATTAAAAGAACACAATTTAAGAAGATCATTTCAGAAATAAAACTTACCATTTGCATTGCTCTGTCTATAGCAGAGTCTCCTCCAAAGCCAGAGACTCCTATATCCATACTCACATCTACTCCAGATCGGAAAGTTACCCCATTGCCATTTTCAGTAGATTTTACAAGACTGCTTAAACTAAAAAAAAAAAAAAATACAGAAAGGGATCTTATAAAATAGATTCTCTTAGTTGTTCTTCTATGCATAGTTATCACTTGGAATTTTTGCTGGCTACGAACAAGGGTGGTATCCCTGCATAAGTTCAACAGGTTTTTTAACCTGTTATCTCACTCAGAATTATCTCAACTCTATGTGTGCTCACATAGACATCAAATGAACTCAATAACAATTCCCCCAAATTTACCTACATTTTGACTACTCTTACTTCATTGGTGATTTACAAACAAATGCATAAATCCACTCAGTTATTCAGATTAATTGAAGCTGATTTTAAAAAAGCACAGCTGAAACGGCATACAAATTTGTGGCTATAATCCCAATGACACCTATACTAAAGGTGTGTATGCATGCAAATCATGAAGATACCTACAGGATACTGTTTTCATATAAGCAATTTTCAATCTGCGCATAGATTTATGGTAACCACAAGTGCACATTGGATTTGCATGAGAAATACTGGAAATGGGCTGAAGGAACACTGTCAGGCTCAAAATAGTAGGAGCAGTGAAAGACAGTTGTGAGTAGCCAAATACAAGACCTTCTGCACACGATGCTGAGCGTGCAACTCCCCAAGAGTATGCAACTACAAATCCACTGCAGAGTTAACCTTTGAATTACTTTTGTCAAATTTGCCTAACTTGAAGGAAGACAGAAGTATTGAAATAACCTCTCCATTTGTGTGTCCTTATTGGGGCTGGCTTATGTTAAACTCTTGCCTACAGCTGGTGCATTGTGCAACCTTACCAGTTGGCCCCGTAGGCATCAGCTGGTTCAATTTAAAAAAACCTTAAATCTTAGCTATGATTCCTGTACATGGACAAGTCAATGGTAAGAGTAACAGCTAAGCTATAGCTTGAATTATCTCTGCAGTAAAGGTGTGAGTTAACAGTTTAAAGAGGATTGAGCAATGGCAGCACTAAGGCATATTCATGGCAGAAATGAAAACTGTTAATCAAGCCTCACAGATAAAAAACTGACATTGCTATTTCATATGGCCTCATAACTTATATGACAAGTATTGTTGAACAGCAAAGTTTGAGTCAGTGCATTAAAATTTTTACTTGTTCACCATCTGACAATGCAGAAAATTTCTGTTCAAGAAAGCAATAAACAGGGAATTTCAGTGAGGAGCTTGGAGATCTCTTACAAGCTGTCCTGCAGGATTTATCTGGACAAAGATTTTGCCTCAATTTAACTACGTCAAGCCATTAAAAATTGTAATTAGTTCAGTGTAATCCTCCAGTGAGGAAGCAGTTATCACTACATCCACATTACTGACTGCAATGATTTTATTACACTGATGTAAGAGCTACTACTGTGAAATTGGTGCAAAGACTATGAAGATGCAACTTTATGCCCTTAAAAACATGTAATTTGCTTAAAGCTAAAAAAATTTCAGCGTGCCATATTCTGACATCTTTTTAAAGAAAATTTAATATCATTACAAATATTTTTTCTTCATCTTCCTTTGATTTAAAACATAAAATATTTTTGAATGATATTTCACAAGGCTGGTTTTCACTGGACAGTATGACTGTCAGATTAGCAGGAACCTACAAAAAGACTAGATTTCTCAGGAAAACTGTTTCACTGGAAACAGGCAGAAGTTCACTACACATGCCCAATATTTTTTTTCAAACAGAGGAGTACAGTGTTGCAGACTAGCTCAGCCTTTCAACATTAAAAATATCTCTTTGCCAGAATCATCTTCTGACTAAGCTTTATAAGGAAGTAAAACATGTAACTATGGTCTTCTGTATCTTTTTGAACCAAATATCCAGTTACAGATCTGGTAAGTAGTCTTTGATATTGCTCATTATTTAAAAGCTAATTTAGAATGTTGAGTTTTACAATAGTCTTTTGTTACAAAATAATGATCAGAGATGATATTGCCTGGAATCAAAAATCCACTGGCATTACTGCAACACCGCACTTCCCATATTCCAGCAGAATGAGGACATGGCAAAAAACCTGGATTTTCCAGAAATATTTAGGAAGAAATATACATTTTCAGTGCACAGAAATTACAGCTCTGAAAGCCTTCAAAACATACCTTGGTAGTTTGGGAAGCGCTGGTAAAAGGGAGCCTGTTCGTCTGTAGTTAAAAAAGCCTCCAAACGCTAACACTCCAATTATTATGATTAGTACGACTGTCAGCAACACTGCTACTGCTGCTATCAAAGACAGAAGAATAAGCAAACATTCAAGCAAGCATAGTTCAGTGCAAAAAACAGCCCAACAAGTACCATAGTGAGGTATTATACATTCTTTAGCTCAAAATATCAAGTGTAATATATACTTGAAGCTTACTTGTTCCAGCAGGCGCTCCCTGTGACAATCCTATTTCACAATAATTCCCAGTGTAGCCATAAGAACACCTGTAAATGTAAGGATAGCTGACTGAATGGCTTTTATTAAGTCTAGGCTCTCAGCTTTATTATAATATTCTGTAATGTTTATCTACATGCCATTAATTTTAACTCCATGCTTAGTAATTATATACTTCACTGACTGTAAATATACTATGTCTGCTATCTTCATAGAATTAAAAGAATTAAAAGAGGGAATAAGAAGTGCTGAGTCAGAAAACCGGTCACTGAAGTCAAAAGATTTGGTTTCAGCAGAGCATCGGTGGCACCTACTGGCTGTTCCAAGCTACGTTTGCTGAGCATTACTTCACTGTCACATTTTTTTGGGTATAGCCTTTGACTAGAATCTTCAGAGGTTTGTCTTTTGGGTTTTTTTTTTTTTTTTGTTTGAGGTGTTTTCCCCCCGAAGTGATGCTTATTGCTTATTTAGTGATATTTTTATGTAGATATGTGTTTTTTTCTGTGATTATTACAAACGTGCTACTGCAGATATATGACATCTTCTGAAGCATTTCCAACACATTTCAAGGAGTTCAATTGTCTTGTTAGACTAAATCAGCACAATCTGACCCAGGACTACCCTAACAACACACTGACTTACTTGCATTTTGGAAGACCACTTTCATCTATATAGCATGTTCCTCCATACATGCACCTGCATGCTGGTGGCATTGTGGGAGGGGATTCAATAGCTGCAAAATTCGAAAGCCACGTTATGTGTTATCAAGACATTTTCAGCAAAAGAAATACTACAAGAGAGCATTTTATTTATCTCTGCAGAACTTGCATATGCAAACTCATGGACTACTTTTCAGAAGCTTTGCTTTTAATAGCATATGTATTTCTTGCTCTTATATTTATTTTTCTGCCAAATTAGCTTATTTCAATTGAAGTAAAACCTGTTACCAGAAAATAACGACTTATTCAGTAAGAGCAGACATCGACAACTCAAAAGCTGTATGTCCTATGGCTTTCTTTTGCCCATGCAATGCAGCCCACCGCCACCCTTCAAACCTCTTCATTCAGAAAGCAGCAGTACTTTATTTCTTTTGCCCAGACCTTTCCATCCAAGCAGATGGAAGTTGTACAGCGAGGGCCAAACTGTGACACGTTCACTTAGGAAGAATAGCAGTGGATGGAAATGCACATACAGAAGGGTCCTCTAAACTCTTACACATCCTGACATTTAGAACAAGAGACAAACCCAAAGTCCTCAGAGTTTTCTCTCAGTACAGACTGATGGCTTGGCACTAGGTAGTGCAGAAGCCTGTTCATCACGCCACACTCTCAGCTGCACTCCAGAAGCCCTGAGGTGCCCAAGTGGCAGTGCAGTCTGAGCTGGCTCAAGCACAGAGCTAAAAAGATCTTGCCATTATTCTAATGCTGACTCCAATGAAAAAAAAAAAAAAAAAAAGTGAAATTTCTTTAACTTGTAGTAGGCTTCAGTAAGAGCTCAGGATATGCTGTCAGAATAGTATAGTTCACATAGAAAAAGCTCTGGATCTTAGACATCATTATAGGCTATAAATTAAGGTTAGATTCTGACAGTCTGTCTTATACTGGTAAGACAGATTATAATACTTTTGCCATAAATTTTTTATCAGCCAGAGGTAGAACAATGTTCGTTACAGGTAAGTCTCCAAGTAAATGGGATACAAAAAGGGGAAATGCAGAGGTCTTACAGGCTGTGTTTCTCAGTAGATGCAATATGGGGAAAGGACCAAATAACACAAATGTATATAAAAAAAAGCTAAGTTTGGTCAGTATGTCAATTATGGCAGTCGTAGTTCACTGGCTAAAAAATTTGTTTAAGTCAAGATAAAACCTGAGGTTCAAAAATGGAAATGGTACTGTGTATCCTATTTTCTGTCTCCTCCTTTTCCTCAAAATAAGGTTGAGCACAGTTTTCTTAATTCACGGATGTTTTATGTAAATCAGTTTCAGCAAAGAATACCAAATGCGGTACCCTCAGAACAATACACAGCAAATAGCAAATGCAATCAACATTAAATTAAACATGTATTGCACACTTCCATTCACTATTACTAGCTCCTCTTTCTACAGCTCACACCATGTGGCAATAGGAGAAAGAATTAACAATTACTAAGAAAATATAATTTAGAGGTAAGGCAGTGTAAAAAAAATTATGACATTTTCTCATCTAATGCAAAAAGAAGAGAATTCAGAGAAGATTAACCATAGAAAAGGTACCAGACGTAATGTTATAAAGCATCATTTATCAGAGATACGTTGCAAGGACAAGTACAAGGACATCTGGCTACCACCCACATCACTGTAAACTAAGATTGCAGATTCTCAGCCAGAGAGAGAAATTCTGCAGTAGTATAATCTTTTCTCTCGGGAAAGGCTGAGCAATTCTATTTTATTGGTGCTCCTGGAAGCACTGTGGAGGCTCTGCTGCAATGCAACAACTAAGCATTAAATTCTAGTGCTTAAAAGGCTTTCCAGTGCATCATAATTATCTGGGAGTTAACTCTGTTCACACTGTGAGCTCTGTGAACTTTGTTTCAAGTTTCTACTGCATTCTATTATACTGATCAAACAATACCTTATACAGAATTGTAAACATAACTGTAAGCCGTAATTTGTCAGAAATTCTCTAGTTCTGAAATCAGTGCATTTGAAAAAAATGAAAAGAATGAGAAACTGTGATCAATTTTGCAGATGAGTCAGGGATGGTTGGAGTGATACATCCATATCCATTTTACAAATGACATGCAGAGAGATTAAATGAGATGCAGAAGTTGACCACATATCAGTGATGGCTAAGAATAAAAGCCAGGTGTCCTGACTTACCAACATCTATTATATCAGCTAGCTCACCCTTCCATATTTCTAATTCAGTAATGCATTTGCATTCCTAAAGAAAAGCTTTCTTGCTTTCATCTCCAGTTTGACAAATGATTCTACCTGCATCACACTCTGTGCTGCTGCCTTCTATGAATCGAGTTCCTTGAGGACAAGTGCAGGTGTACCCTCCTGGTCTCAGTAAGCAGAGGTGGCTGCAGACGTCTTTACAAGGATTAGGCACTGAAAAAAGTGATAAAAACAGTTGAAGAGGCAATTTAGCATATTCCTGAGGTAACACAGGGCAATTCCCTATTCAGTAGCACAGCTCATCATTATTACACATCAAAAATATAAACAACTCCAGATCCATTATTTTAAAACAACTGATGCCCAAATACCACTTTTATATCAAAACATTCTTTCTAGCTTTTCTTACATTCTTAAGGGAAGACTATGGCTGTTGTGAGTCAGAGTAGCACCAAGAAGAACCTGAACATCTCCAAGCAACACGGAGCTTTCTGGTTCTGAAAGCTAAACACCTTTAAAGAGGGTGTTTCTCCGGACATTCTCCACGGTGATTACTGTGGACATGTCATAGCTGAAATATGCCTCCTTGAGGCTGTATTAAATGGCCCTTTGGCCATTTGTATGGCTCTTTGTATGTTACCAGGATAAACTCATATTGTGACTGACATCTCTATAACAACTCCATGATGGAGGGAAAGAAGAGCAAAGACAGGGTCATAACTTAGAACTAAGAGACCCTGAGGAGCAGTGTGTGTTATTCCACTATTGATTTCACTTTGGTAATGCAGAAAACACTTGTCAGCCTCTGTTCCATTTTTAGGTTTTCAGAAGTGAATACTATCACATACTGATAGACACATTATCAGATTACTAAGCTCTTTGAAGACATCAATACCAACTTTGATCTCATAGCAAGGAGTGACTCACCAGGTTGCTGATTACCTACCTGACTGATTGTATCTGTGCTGGTGATAGACACGCACTTGAGTAAGCCATGGATTTACGGTCAACACTTTCACCTTTTCTCCACTTCCAAATTTATCTTTCTTCCAGACTTCTCCTCGTTCTTTAGATATCCAATATAAATGTCCTTCAAAGACATCAAGGCTGTATGGACTGCCTACTTCTCAAAGGAACCAAACAAAAGACTGTCAGCAAGCAAATATCTAGCAGAAGGAGCAAAACTGCTGTTCTTCTTCAGCTTAAATATTTCATCTAATCCTTTCATTTTAAGACATTTGCAGCTATATATACACATCCCCATGTGCCTGACCACTTCATGCCACTGTACCCATAGACTGATTAATAATATACATTAAAAAGGAAGAATCCAATTTTCCCCATTATCCCCTATTTGGGGATATCCCCCTCTGGGAATCTAGTTACCAGACATCATGAATTCTGAACATTTATTCTGATATAAAGGAGGAGAAAACACTACCAAGACTTACTCTCTGAAAATCTCCTGAATCTAGCCCCACTTGTGAAGCTCAAGTGCTCATTAGCATACATCTTGATTATTATTACATTAATTGCATAAGAAGTTCTTACCTCCATGTAATACTACAGTTCTGTCTGTGCCATCAGGTCTCATGGATTCAATAATATTTTCTTTAGAATCACTCCAGTAGATCCTATCATTGTTCAAATAGTCAATAGAAAGCCCTGTTGGCCAGCCAAGGTCTTCAGAGACCAGAGTTTGTCTTTGTTGTCCATCCATCCAGGCACATTCAATCTTTGGCTGCCTTCCCCAGTCAGTCCAATACATGAGCCTGAAAGGACAAAGTCAGAATTTAATATAGTTCAGAATTTGGTCACAGTGATTATCCTTTGGACTTTCATGGAAAAGGTCAGATGTGGAACATAAGGCTGTTCAGCAACCTATGTTTTGCAGATGTGATAATAAAAGTCACAGAGAGTTCACTGAACAAGGTTGTTTCAAATATAGAAGATAAACATCAAAAGAAGAACATTTGCATCTTGTGTCCTGATCTGAAGACAGAGTGGGTTTAATGACAGGTTGTCATTCTCAGTGAAAGAAAAATGACATCCATCAGTCATGATAAAGCTGGAGAGCCCAGGTGACTTCAGGGAGCTGTGCTGCTTTACTCCATCTGGGAAGAAGCACATATCGTGATAAATGGTGATCCATCATGCAATACAAGATGTAGCAAGAGCAGCTGTTGAATGTACCAGCGCATTTATATTGCTTTTCACTGTGAAGGAGACTATGTCTGTATTGCTTGGAGCTGGTCAAGAGAAATTACCATCAATTCCCTATTTCAGTAGTTAGAGAGAAATTTGGTGGGCACATGATGCTACAGAAAGGAGTTTTTAATTTGACCTACCTGGTGGTGTTACCAACACAAGCCCCCATATGAAATCTAATCTTAAATTACTTTCTCGTGTACGCACATTTCCTAACATTAGTAAAGGGAAACTCCAGGAAGCACTCCTTAGCCTTTCCTGTAAAGTTTATCATTGTGGGTTTTTTTGGTATTTGATAGCATTGAAAATAATTCTGGGAAGTTCTGTAGTACTTACCCACGTTTTGGATTGACAGCAATAGCTGCTGGTTGATCCAGTAAGGAAAAGATAAGCCATTTTCTGTACCGTCCATCTAATTTTGCCACCTCTATGCGATTAGTCCCAGCATCAGTCCAGTAGAGATGTCTGAATTACATAAAACACAAAACATTCCAAAAGTGAATAATTTATACTTGGGAAAGGAATAAAAAAAAAAATCTTTTTAAGAATAAAAGCTATATGAAACCCATACAAAATTAATATATTGAAGCTGGATTGATTACATCTGAACTTTTTCAGTCTGGAACATACTGGAACATTGGATAAATATAGGTGAGTTTAGCAAACGTGATCTATTGGCTCACTAGTTTACTCCTCTGACAAACTTTCTACAGCTGCCTCTGTTACCTGTCAAATAATCTTTACTACAGGGTGTCCTGGTTCACAGGGCTACTGAGAACTTTGTTACTTTCAAGCACCACAGGTGGCTAATAAGCACCTTTAAAGATTCATTTTTCCTGGAGACAATGAGGATCATTACAAATAAAAATTTATCTACCATGTAATTTATATGGCAGCTCTGAGGGTATACAGCTTATTAGTCCACAGTCCTCTCCAGACTTTGGTCTTCTGACAGAGATGTTAATGAATAAATTGTTACCACATCAGACACAAATGCTTTTAGTCCTTGCAAACAGGGCACACAGTCTACTCTTCCTTGATTTTTTGCTTATCTTTATCATCATGGCTTTATTATTGTTTTCAACTTAGACAATAAACGTACTCATTATTATGCACTCACTAATCACACATGCCTTCTGATGGAACAAATGATCTCATAATTGGTTTCGGAATGTAAGAAAATACTGTAATTCCTATTTTGGAGATGGGAAGAAGGACTAAGTGTCTCAAACGTGTATCAGATTTTATACAATGTGTAGAAAAATATGGGTTTTTTAAAGACATTTCAATGTTGTTCTGGATTCAGTATAACATTATGTTTGAAGTGTTGAAGATGCTAGCCTCACCAGGATCCTTTATCCTTGTTCTCATGACCATATAGATTTGTCAATAGAAACTCAGACACTCCCTTCTGCCCTCAAAGACATTTTGTTTTCTGAGTGGCCTGCAGTTCTCAAAGCAAACAGCAAAATAACCTTAAGGCGGAAAGCTACCTCAGACCTTAATACACCTATCTTGTATTCAAAATCAGCTGGAAGGAAAGGTACAATTTTCCACTTTTCCATCATGACTGGCACAATTTTTCAGGCTGCTGAATCACTTCAGCCAGCCAGACTTGCTTTTTCCTGCTCAATAAATCAGGGCAACATACTGCATGAGCAACTCCGTACTATTTCATAGCACGCAACACCTAACATAGCATACATAACCTAACATAAAGAGTCTAGGCAATGAAAGATACATATCGGGCCCCAAACTGGCATAAGTCTTTTCCCATCCTTTGCCTACTCATACGATAGCTTTTTGAATGATTATAAAAAAATCTCTATTGCCACAAACACAACTCAGAGTTAAAAGTGCTACCTAGCCTCAATCCAAACCTTAAGCACCTTCCAATCGTCTTTTGATTGAGGACATAAAAGGTAAAGTATTCACTCATTTAGTTGGTCATCATGTGACAGAGGGGAAGCAGATAGCTAGGTTCCTTTTATTTTCCAGCTTTCCAGAAATATCATGCTTTACTATGATCTTAATATCCTTCTAGATCTTCCTAGAGGCTATGCTAAGGCACATGGAGGACAGGGAGGTGATTTGAGACAGCCAGCAGAACTTCATCAAAGGCAAGTCCTACCTGATCAACCTAGTGGCCTTCACTATATCCCAGTGACAAGAGAAGAGCTACAGACAGCGTCTATCTGGAGTTCCATAAGGCCTTTGATACGGTCCCCCACAATATCCTGCTCTCTAAATTGGTGAGAGATGGATTTGATGGGTGGACTGTTCAGTGGATGAGGAATTGGTTGTATGCTCACATCCAGAGGGTAGTGGTCAATGGCTTGATGTCCAGATGGAGACTGGTGACAAGTGGTCTCTCTCAGGGGTCCATTTGCAACCAGTACAGTTTAATAACTTCATCAACAACAAACACAGTGGGACTGAGTGCACTCTCAGCAAATTTGCAGATGACATCAAGCTGATTAGTGCAGTTGACATGTCTGGGGGATGGGATGCCAACCCAGAGGGACCTGGACAAGATTGAGAAGTGGGCCTGTGTGAACCTCATGAGGTTCAACAAGGCCAAGTGCCCCAGTATCAATACAGGCTGTGGGGGTGAAGGGACTGAGAGCAGCCCTGCCGAGAAGGACTTGGGGGTACTGGTGGATGAAAAGCTGGATGTGAGCCGACAACATGCACTTACAGCTCCAAATCATATCCTGGGCTGCATCAAAAGTGTGGCCAGCTGGTCAAGGGAGGTGATTCTGCCCCTCTACTCCACTCTGGTGAGACCCCACCTGGGGTACTGCATCCAGCTCTGGAGCCCTCAGCACAGGAAAGACATGGACCTGTTGGAGCAAGTCCAGAGGAGGGCCACAAAAATGATCAGAGGGGTGGAGCACCTCTCCTACAAAGAGAAGCTGGATAGTTGGGGTTGTTCCGCCTGGAGAAGGGAAGGCTCTGGGGAGACCTTATTGTGTCCTTTCAGCACTTAAAGGGAAGTACTTACAGGAAAGATGGGGACAAACTATTTAGTAGGGCCTGTTGTGATAGGACAAGGGTAATGGTTATAAACTAAAAGAGGGTGAATTTAGACTAGATATAAGGACGACATTTTTTACAATGAGAGTGGTGAAACACTGGAACAGGTTGCCCAGAGAGGCTGTACATGCCCTATCCTTGGAAACATTCAAGGTGAGGTTGGACAGGGCTCTGAGCAACCTGATTTAGTTGAAGATATCCCAGCTCATTGCAGGGGAGTTTGACTAGGTGACCTTTAAAGGTCCCTTCCAACTCAAACTGTTCTAAGGGATCTAGACAGGCTAGATCAGTGGGCCGAGGTCAGTGGTATGAGGTTCAACAAGGCCAAGCACTGGGTTCTGCAGTTGGGTCACAACAACCCCATGCAGGGTTACAAGCTTGGGGAAGAGTGGCTGAAGAGCTGCCTGGTGGAAAAGGACCTGAAGGTGTTGGTCGACAGCTGGCTGAATATAAGCCAGCAGTGTGCCCAGGTGGCCAAGAGGCCAACAGCGTCCTGGCCTGTATCAGGAACAATGTTGTGAGTAGGACTAGGGAACTGATTGTCCCCCTGTACTCAGCACTGGTGAGGCCCCACCTCAAGTACTGTGTCCAGTTTTGGGCCCCTCACCACAAAAAAGACATTGACATGCTGGAGTGTGTCCACAGAAGGGTAACATAGCTGGTGAGGGGTCTGGAGAATAAGTCTTATGAGGAGAGGCTGAGGGAGATGGGGTTGTTTAATCTGGAGAAAAGGAGGCTGAAGGGAGACCTTATCACTCTCTACCACTACCTGAAAGGAGGTTGTAGAGAGGTGGGGGTCAGTCTCTTCTCACAAGCAATGGGCAATATGACAAGAGGAAACGGCCTCAAGTTGCTCCAGGGGAGGTTTAGACTGGATATTAGGAAAAAATTTTACACTGAAAGGGTTATTAAGCATTGGAACAGACTGTCCAGGGAAGTGGTTGAGGCACCATCCCTGGAGGTATTTAAAGGACGGGTAGACATAGTGCTTAGATATATGGTTTAGTGATGGTTTTTGTCAGAGGTTCATGGTTGGACTAGATAACCTGAAAGGTCCCTTCCTTCCTAGGCAATTCTATGATTCTATTCTATGATTCTTCTTTATCATGTTGACTGCATTACCAGGAACATCCAAAATTTGTTAACATCATTCAGTAGATTGGCTCATCTCTATAACCTCTGTCTGTTCAGTTTCAAACAGAAGCTCATTTCAGTGTCTATCTACAAACATCAAGATCCTCTCGACATTATACCAAATGAAATACAGCTACGCCTGTCCACCACATCCTTTAACAGTTACATTGCACATAAGAAATAACACCATTGACATCAGAGTCAAACTCCCAAAAGTCATGCCCAAATTTCTGACAGCTCTTATCCAAGGGAGGGGAAATAAGCAGTGATCTCATGATTTCTAGGATTAAGATAAAAAATTGCCATGTTTTAGCCTAAAAAAATCCGCAGCCAACAAGAGAGAGGAAAAAAACCTCTGAGACACAATTACAAAAATATAACCTTTTTTTTTAAGAAAACACAAATATTCATCAGACTTAGAACTGCTTCTGCTTTGGGACTAGTTTATATAGCACAAAGCTGGTAAAGATAAAAGACAAATTCCATTATGGATTGGGGAGGTCTCCTTCCAACATCAGAGAAAGCTTGTTCCCTGGAGCTTACCTGAGTCCTTCAAGAGGAATCCATCTGACATGAAGGCTGTGTATTATCACTTTAATGATGCACAACTGCTCTGGCAGTTGTGGAGTAATGGAAGTTTCCTCAGAGGATATCTGATGCAGTCAGTAACATGCATTTGACCTACTAACCTGCTGTCTGGGCAAACAGAGCTTTCTATAATCTTTTTAACTACCTTGAGACTAGATACCTTCAGAGACAGTTCCTAAGCATTTTGCACTGCCTGATCAGACCCTAGACACATTCAATATGCAGCATTTTTCTAGCTTTTCAGTGCACTTACCTTCCAACCCAGTCAACAGCTAATCCATCAGGATTAACTATGTATTTGAGATTCAAGTCAACTTCCTTTGTAGGATTGTTCCTACTGCTGTCAAATGTGGGCAGATAAGCACGTTTGATGGCTCCAAACTCAGCACCCTGTCCCAGAATGCTGAAGTACACAATACCTTCAAATAAGATGACAAAGATAATTTTTAATGTCTAGTTTTTCCATATTTTTGGAAAATTCTAATCTTCCTGAGGCTCTTATGAGAAGATGCCAGGTCCATTTATTTATGAATAACATGGAGTTATCTGTTCAATTAAATTACACTGTGTTATTGTGTATATTCTTAAGCCATTAATCATAGGTAAAATGCACATCTAAAATCATCCTGATCTAGATTATCAATATGCATCACATTTTTCAAGAGGAGAGCATTTTAGCTTTGAAGCCTTTGCACATGACTTTGAGAGTAACTTAGACTCTTATTATGCTGACAAGCAAGTATAGCCCAGGACAGTGGCCCTGTGAAAAAGGCAAAAGGAGGGAAGCCAATAAAGGGGCAAAGATATAAGCTAATATAGGGATCTACTGGCCAATACTGCTTAGTATAAAGATTAGTTCTTACACGACTTGAGCCAGGTTTGGGGACTGGTAGAGGCAGAAGAAATGGAAGGTGTTAATTTATAGCAATCCTCTACTACTGTGTAAGCCTGAAGAGCCACAATTCCACAGCTGAACTCACATCAAAACAAAAGAAAAAACAGAACAAAACCTAGCTAAACTAAATTAAAGCATTAAAAGGAAGCACACTGATGCTGAAGAATGAGTAGAAGGGAGGGACATAAGCAATCAAGACGCGGCCAGTTAATTTAATTTGATTTTGATTTCCAGCATAAATTAAATACCTACACTGCAGAAATGGACATTTTTAAACCAACCATTGCATGGTTGAGTATTAATGTTCTACACATACTCACTCAGGCCTATTCCTTCAGGGTCCCAATCATAATCCAGAGCTTGGATGCGCTCTTGGTTATCAATATAGTCAGAGTACTGTTCTGATGATATATTGTATCTTCGAATCCGCACGTTATCTGGGAGCAGTAACAATGGAGGATTACCTGGGAAATGATAATGAATTTTACTTCCATGTATTTCTCATTTTAGAAGAAAAAGATGAAAGTCACTTCTAGTCAAAATTAAACTGGGGATTTTACAAGTTCTGTCTGCATAAGAAGCAGAAGGAACACAGGGCCACTTCTAAAGCTTCAGAGCTAGTCAAACTTCTTGGCTTTGTGAAATTCATTAAAAACTCTGGAAATTCTTACTGCTGGGGACAGTATTATCCTTGTCATCATAGATTTTGTGCAGTAATAATCATTGAGGGATAATTCCTTAAAAATTCTTAAACATGACAGTGGTAGCATATCACCACCTCACACCTCAAAACCAGAATGCCTCTATACACTATGCAGTTCAGCTGACCCCCTCAAAATATGTGGAAAAATTTTGGAAGTACAAATACATTGCTGGTACCTTGAGCCCCAACCTGTCTGAGTTCTTCAACCTAGAAGTCTTTAAATCCTAATGTCTCCATATTCAAATTAATGTTCACATACCTACAGCTTAACTTGGGGTTAAGCCTCAATACTCTAATGACTTCACTATAGGGAGTATCAGTCCCACCTGGCTGATTTTATTGGTGAGAAAATTGAATTGTTCATCCCTTTGTTAAAGACAAAGTTCAGGAAATCCTAAGCCTTCCTCCTGAGAGTAAGTTCTCCTACATTAATCACATCTTCACAGAGCCAATGAGAAATGGCAAACATTCACCTGGGAAAGGAAAATCTCATTTACCACTGCCTTTTCCAACTAATAATTCCCTATGAAGTGTTCATTTGAACACAATCTCTTTCCCTTTAAGTCATGCACAACTATGGGAGAAAAGACAAGTGACACTATTCACTAACGAATGTACAATTCAGCATAGGAATTGACAGCATTTCTAATACATATGCTATTACAGGGAAAACCTAACTATGTATGTTCTGAAAATGCCTGCTGATCAGGCCTGCAGCACACACAGGCAAAGTAAGGCCTACGAGTGCTGTGAGCTTGTACTACAAGGAGTGCTAGAGTTCTGGGCATACATAGAAGCAGAACTTTAGGCACAACAAATTTCATTATCTTATCAGCTACAATCATGTTATCTTCTGTCACTTAGTTTTGAAACCTTTGAGTGTCTAGATGTGTCCTGAATAAAGCCTATAAAAATGGGTTTCAAAGAACTAGATTTCTCACACAACCGCATAAACAAGCACTCAGGCAGAAACTCAGGTGCAAATGCCCTTTTGTATTTCCAGGCTCATGCTCAACCATAAATATTTGGTGAATTAGGCCCCTCGACTGGAAACGTGGAGACCTGGTTTTCTTGTATCATTTCTCATACGACCAATAATTTTTAGATTTCAAAACCTCTAGCAGCACACACTTTTGGTCACACGCATTCTGTTCTGAAGATTTTTGCTATTTGACTAGGCACACCGCATTTCTATCATACATCTCTTAAAGCTGTTAAAGTGTAAGTACTTTTCTAAGTACAATATTGTTTCTGTCTTTTACATAACACTGCTGCATTGTTACTTTATTTTCTTCAGCTCTTTATTATTACTATTCTATTACTATTATTTTCTGAATCAACTTCTCTACCTATTCAATGACTGTCACACACTGCAGTCACTGCACCAAGGTATGATAAAAAGCTGATGATTGATGTTAAACATTGGCCAAAGTCCTTCTGTTTATGTGCATCAGTCCATGAACACCGAATAGCAATCTGTCATCAAACAGCCTTTGATTTGTACCAGTTTAATGCAACTTTCTTCTGATGCACTTTTTGTTGAGAAAACCTAAACTCCAGCAATAGGCAACATGTATTTCCTTCTGATGACAACCACAGGATAAGCAGGTTTATGTTTGCAGAAAAGTTTGGAGAAAGGAAGGCAGGCATCCAAATCAAGGTATTGTTTTTCATGTTTACAATTGGAAGCAGAGATGAGCAATTCTGTTCCTGATTATGGAATGAGTGGAATACACAGACAATATTATGTTACAAAATAAAGTTTGGTTTCATTATGCCTTTCCTAAAAAGAGAGGATTATATTCATTAAGTTGCTATACTCCACTTGCTCTTTACAGGTAGCAATCAATCTTGCTGTCAGTTAACATACCATTAGCTGCACACTGTTTCCCTTGTTGATCACCCACAGACCTGAAGCCATCTGCACAGAAACATTCATAGCTTCCTTTGGAATTCTTGCAGTCCTGGGTGCATGTTCCAAAGATCTCACACTCATTGATATCTAGACATAAATAGAGAAAAGATACCCAGAGTTTAATTTCTTTCTTCCACATGCTGGTGGTCACCTTTACTCCTTGAAGTGGCAGGTTTGTCCCTTCCCCACATACTCTAAAAGATAAGTGACCTAGTAAGTGATCTTTAATATCAGCATCTATTATCTAACAGATGCCACTCATCACTCATCTACTGTTTAACTTCTCTTAACTACAGATTGCTAGTACCTGCATTGCTCCTGCTTATCAGATTGCTTTTCAGAGAGACTTTTTTGGTCATGTATTTTTGTGTTAAATCACTGAGGAAAGATAAAAGATGAGGCATGACTACAATGAGATGCAAGAGCAAAGCCTTCTTGAAATGCTGAAGCAAAGATACCTAGTCCTCAGAAATAGTACCAGCAGGAAGGAAAGGGAGGGGTGGCCTTGGATCGTGTTTAATATAACCACACAAATTGTTCACAAAAGCTGGGAGCAACAAGCTGTTCTCGTCAAATCATACTGAAACAGTAACTGTGAAGTTACTATATTGCATGACCATGAACAATGAGTAGGCTCCTCACCATATCTTATCTGCATATAACCAGGGAAAAAGTATGGCAAAGTAGACCTTTACTGGAGGTCTGTTCTGGAGCAGAACAGGAGGGCAGTATAACAGTCAGTAAATTTTCTTTTAATAAGGAGAAAAAACCCAGCAAATTTCTGTCCTCAAGATTGCAAAGCTATGACAAAACCTGCATACAGTAAAGCAAAATATATATACCTACAGCCACCAAAAGCTTATAATGAGTCTGAATTGTGGAGCCAGTTCTTTGTTGAATGAGGCCTGCGTGTTAGAAAATATGATTCTGCAGCAAAATCTTTTAGGAAGCATCTACTAAATGTATAAAAATCCTATTAGAATGCAAAAATAGCTAGTCACATTAGAGATGGAGTGACAGTAAGCAGAAATGCTTATCAGTGAGAAGATGTTTAGAAGATTGAAAATACCATCACAGGAGTTTCGGTTAGTTTCACTGGCCTTGTACCCTGGCCGACAGGAACAGATAAAGCCTCCTTCATTCAGGTTGGTACAGTTATGTTCACAGATATTTTCTGCACAAGTTCTTTCTGTTCCAGGATCTGGGGAGGGGGAGGAAAAAAAAAAGTAAATTATACAATTATAACAACAACAAAAAAGTGATAAGGGGGAGGGGGTGTCATAATTTTGATCATTATCATTGAAAGTGGTTTTGAAGTAGACAACATTAGTTTTCTTTCCTTTTTTTTTTTAACTGAAGCTCAATGCAAACATCTATTCTCTAAGGCATAACTAACTTAAAGAGGGTGGTAAACACTGGTCAAGACAGCTGTTAACTAAGAGGTTTAACCTCTAGAAGTAAGTGAGCAGGGTCAGCACAAGAGCCATAACCATCCAAGCTCACCTTCCCTAAGAGAAACGGCATTCTACATTACCACCACTCTGTAGGAACTACAGAAACTGAGACTTGACTCTAACTCCTAACTTTACCAACACACCTCTTTCTTACCCAGTCCTTTCTCATCAGCTAAACAAAAAACGTTCTCAATTGCTAACATACATAGCACAGGCCCTACATTATTTATATGTGGAAATTAGAGAGAAGATGACTGTTTGTTCATGTCATACCTAATCTAAAGCCAACAGAAGTCAATACAGGTCATGGGAGAGAATGTACTGCCCTTTAAAACATGCCTATAATGGAAAGGGTGAGTTGGGGATAATAGATACTCTGTAAGAGATAATGAAAATTATACTCTTCTCAAAGTTATATAGAATTCTATTGATTCTGACATACTCTACACATAAACAAAGTATTTTCAAACTCAAATCTATTATATAAGTAAAAAAAAATAAATAATATGTATTTATTGACAGTGCATGAGGAAAACATAAAGATGTATGGCAAAGACATTACATTAAGCTGATTATCTCCTTTATACATACACATCCCGGTGATGATTAAATTTTTAAACAGCTTGATTTCATATCATATACATGTGGAAGCATAAATTCATTGTACACACATACACACAATTATTTTTTTTTATTACACAGGTATTTGATGTTGGGAAGGGTACAAATGTTACCATCTGATCTGTTTTCACATCTGTTTCCAAACAGTAGAAGGCTGACTGCCAGAAGGTGTCTGTTTTGCACTGTCTGATATCCTTTTATATTTTCATCAGGTCACTGCATAATGTTACGTTGCCTAAAGACCATTGGGATGGTATGTGGAACAGAGAAACCAACTGCTTCATGATGGACTGCACTACAGGCTTCTGCATTATTTGTGTTTTGCAAGCATGCTGGACTGTAAATCACCAGTGCATCATTTGGCACACTTTCACTTAAGGCCATCAAAGCCTGACAAATTGGAATTGCAAGTACATGCTCATATTATCACTCTGCAGCTGTCTATATATTGATAAAATGAGTTAGGAATTTATTTTTCCAGAGGGTACTCTCTCTTAATTCAAAGTTCAAGACAAAGGTTTTCCATCTAAATGGATGCTATTAAGTTTATAATGCATAGTTAATAAGAGTTGTGTAGAGGATCTGAGGGGACCCTTAGCCCAAGAACTGTTTGTCCTTATAGAATTTTGTCATCATGTGTGTGAACAGGAAAATAGAAGCACTACAATATACTTTTGTTTTTAACAGGGCTAGAGCAACCTATATCAGTTCAGAGTCTGCCCATAATTCCGTAGGTTGGGTTAGTGCAATTATGATTGAAGTATCTGGATGTTCTTGTCTCCATAATGCAACCCATTCCAAAACAAGATCAAAAACAAGATCAACCCCCTTTTTTTTTGATGCATAAATAGTCTCAGCCTAAAAAGGACTGTTTAGAATGCTGAAATTCATAGGGTTTTCCCCCCAAAAAGGAAAACAGAAGATACTGTCATGGCCAATTGGGTAATCCTAGCACAGGCTAATTAGAAATCAATACTACTTAGTATGTTACCCAAGAAGAAGCATGCAATGTTATCAGCTTCAGAAAATTTTATTTCAATTGCACTATCATTTTGTATTCTATTGATATTATTACTTACTGCAGCCCATTTCATCAAAATGATCTCCACAGTCATCATAATTGTCACAGACATAATGTAGAGGAATGCAATTTCCATTACTGCACTTGAATTCTTCAGTTGTACAAGGTCTTGGGGTTGGTTCTCTACCTACAGTTGAGAAAAGAAACACCCCTCTGTCACAGTTTCAGCTACACGGTACCAACATGCAGCACTATTCCACATTACTAATGAGGAAGCTTATGCAATCTGGTAAAATAACAGCTAGAGACTTTGGCAGTCTGTAATAAAGTTAAAACTACAACTAGGGCCTCCTGACTTCTAGTCACATCCCCATGAACTGAAAGAAGCCACTCCATTTTATAAAGAGAGAAGGTAAATTCTTTTAGTTAATAGTTGATTGAATGTTGGTTTTAATAGTGCAAATCTGTTAATATCCTTTAATAATATACTTCATACATCTACTTCATGAGATTATTGAGATATTAGTAAACTATTAACTTTAAGAATATTGCACAATAAATCTAGTAAATAATATTGTTAAGCAACAAAAAAATATGATTAAACTTGATAATATGAAAATCAACATAGTCAATGAGAACTACATAAGGTATCTAAGGGCAAAAACCTATTGAATATTAACAGAGCTTCAGTAGGATTTGGGCCCAAATATTAACACTATTACTATGTGTGTTACAGTGCCACAAATTCAGAAGTATCCATTTGTCTATTTTAAAGTCACATCTATCCATCCCATCACGATTTTATGATACAGTCAAACTCTTTCTTCTTCCTTGTTTTAAGTGGAGTTCATAATAAGTTGACACAATTTAGCGACTTCTTATAATAAAAATAATTATTTTGAAAATCACGCTCTGTACTTCTCAGACAAATGTCTGCTGATTTTTGCTACTTGTATGGAGAGTTGCAAATACGTAGTACCAATAAAATAATCATAGGTCAAGATACTTCATACTGAGCTCTAGTTTTCATAATTTATGTTTAATTTTGACTTTTCTATAGTCCTTTGGTATTATTAAACATTAAGCACACCACAATTACTGAATTTGCTGCTCAATTTTATATAAACATACAGTGTTCCTCTTTCTCATCACTTCCATCTCCGCAGTCATCCTTCTGGTTGCACAGCTCATGACTATATATACAGCGATTGTTTTCACATCGGAAACGGAACGGAGAGTCACAAGCAATATCCACTGGAACCACAGATATCAAGTCAGTCACATTTCGGTATACCATTCCATTGAGCCACAAATTATCCCAATCACTTTTATCTGGTAACATTCATATGTTTCCTTTATTTTGAAAGGTGTGGAGGCATTTAGACCCAAAAGACTACTTTCTCCACATTTTGGTGATGGTATGTTAGGCCATTACACATTTTTTGTCAGAAGACAGTACATCATCTTTGGCCAAAGGCATATCCTAAGGCTGACTGCATGTAACATTGAAGTTTCTAGATTGGTTTATGAAGTAAACTGATTGAAAACATGCTATTTAAGTGACTATACAATGCATAACTGACAAAACTTAAGTAGCACTTCCAACACCTCATCTTCAGACCTAAAGTCAGGACTCCTCAACCATATTTCCAAAGATGTCCCGACTACACTGATAGCTTTAAAAGCTCAGCACCTTTGGGAATATATGTTATCTGAATTAATCTTTAATTGCAAACTGATATTTTTATTTTAGATAACCAACTTGAGAATGTGAAATAGTGTCCTTATCTCTTGATATGTATCTCCCTACTTTTATAACCACATATACAAAACATCTGCAAAGGAGTGAGAAACATACTGTAAGAAGATGACGTCAACTCGCATATGAAGCAAAATTCTCAGCACTTATCCTGAGTTAAGTCTATGAGAATCACCAGTCAAAAGAAAATATTTAAAATTTATTTTCTAGCTGCTCTCTCTATTGTAATTAGATATTTTATTATGCATATTATTCATTTTAATATAATTTTTCTCTCTTACAGCAAAGGTGGAGTTCTTCATCAGAGTCATCTCCACAGTCATTATCACCATCACATTTCCAGTATGGCTGGATACAGACATGGTTTTTACATTCAAAGAGCATGGGTGGACAGTATGTACCATTAGGGTACCGTGTTGCTGAAGAAAAGAAAATTATTATGACATTTTAATTTACAATGAAAATTTTAAGTTTTCCTGAAAAATATTCAGCCCAGCCCTATATTATTTTCTCAATACTCTTCCCTCCATAGTAGGAGATACAGTATGAGGCACTGCAAAGATATCATACAACCTATACAACATAGTAAAAACAGACTGCAAGGACTGAGGACTTCTTAGTAGCTATAATATAATTAATTCAGGTTTGAATGAATAGTGAAACAACATAAGTTACTCCCAGAAGCCTTTGAAAATAAGCTGTCATTAATTTAACAAATGTTACTTGAATTTCTTACTGAAAAATCTAGTTCAGTACTAAAGGTAAATAAGGTCACTGGTACCAAACGTGAATGACTTACCCAGATTCTGTAAAAGCTATGAAAAAAACTGAATTAGAGCAAAGAGAAACTAAAAACATGACTCTTCCAATCTACATAAATAAACTATACCCTTGCCTTTTCAGTGGCTTTTCATACGCTTTTTCCTCCCTTTAAGAACTGCCAAATGTTGTGTAACTCAGGTTCTGAACAATGAATTGTTGTGATGTACATTCCAGGATGTGGTTATCATCAGAATAATAAAGCTTTTACTGTGCAAAGGCCCCTTCTTACTTAAAGCACAGGTGTTAAAATTAAGTACATGGTAAGATGTATAGAACATCCCTGATACTGACATGAAGAGAAGGGAATTCTCCTTAGTACTGAAGCCTAGAATAATTTGAATATATGTCAGAATCAACACTTCAACATCACCTAAAAAGCCAAAGTCAGTCAGCATGGATAGAGCACAGAAGGGATGTTTTCACTCCTACTGGGAACCATACTTTCTGAGTAAATAACTGGAGCTGTAGCTCCATACAAGCTACAGTGTACAGATATTTTTTCACAGTAGATCAATATATGGAAGGCAGATAGAGAATTATTTTACTTCCTTGACTTCACTGGTACTTTAGGAAACTACACACATCTTTGAGCATTATAAAACCCAATCCTATTACAGAACTTTGTTAGAATACAGTACTACTCAAACAGTGGATCTTGCAGTGTCCATCGGATAGCCAAAAATTTTAATTCTGTCAGGTGTATCTTCTGTAGGACCTTGTAAATGCATTCACTTCCTAGCATTAGGAATGTGATTACAATCAGTGTAAGAGATGGCAGCCCATCATTATATTAAAAAGCTGATTCAAAATATTATACTTCTGAATTTTTACTGACATCACTGAGTGTTGCAGAATTCTGTACCTCTAAGGAGTCATTTCACTTAAAGAGAAAGTGCAAATCTTTCTGAAAGTTAGCTCAGCGAGCACCAACTGCAAAGCTTGAAACTCACGACAAGTTGCTTCATCAGAGAAATCAAGGCAGTCTGCATTTCCATCACATCTGAAGCGCTCTGCAACACAGTGTCCACTATCACATTGGAAATAACCTGGGTGGCAGGTCCTCAGCTCTGAAAAGATCAACAGATAAAGAGTTTACTTTTTGAGAGTAACATCCTAAAAAAGACTGCAAAATCCCGGACTATTAAAATGATAGTATTCTCTACTTTTGGTGGAATGACCAAAGCAATCTAGTCAAAATTACTTCATTAAAGATGCTTCCCATAAAAGATTATTTTGCAGAATAATTTATCACATTAGAAACAAAAGCGTGAACATGTAAGAGGCAGCATCTAGACAATACGCACCACAGTCACGTTCATCTGAATTGTCTTCACAGTCATCATCATGATCACAGATCCACCGGGAAGGAACGCAGCGCAAATTGTCACAACGGTATTCACTTTCTGTGCATTCACGAGGACCTTCGTTTAAAATGAATGTACATATATGAAAAGTTCCCCAGATGTAGATTTAAATATCCACATCTGTCTCACTAAACCATACAAAAGTTATATGGGCAGATAATGTGGTATAATCCTTAAAACTAAATGATGTTAAAACAGCATTCCCCCAAATACTCTTAAATTATGTTAAACATCCTATGTCCCTCCTGACATAGAAAAAAGGAAATTCCTTGTGGGTTTTGGTTCATCACAGAATTATTCAGGAATTTTTATTCCAAATCAGAAAAAAAAAAGGACCCACTCTCATTGTTTAAGAAACTACATAATTCTATATTTGCACACAGGGCAGAATGCAAACATCACTTCTTAGTGGAAAAAAAGAATTTGTGTTATTGTGATGACTGGATTTATCAGTGGTTTTATGTATCCAAAATGCTTCCTCGTGACATCACTGTGGTATTTCAGCAGAGACAGACTACTGAGTGAAACAATGCAATGGTTGTAGGGCTATCTGCCCCATTTTCATAAGAAACAGAAGGATATTTAAGTCAAAAGCTGGACACAACAGCCAAAAAAAGAACTCACTGCAGTTGTGCTCATCAGAGTTGTCTCCACAGTCATTATCTCCATCACACTTCCACCGCAGTGGGATGCATCGATGATTGTCACAACGGAAATCTCCAAAAGGACTGCAAGTCATCTCCTCTGCAGTGTACACAGTTTGCCAACGAAACAGCACACATTAGCATAGTCTTTGTATAAGATGGAACACACAGAAGATAATGGAAGTAGAGAGAGATGTTCATGCCACAGACTGGGCCAAGTAATAAAGAACTGATTAAGAAACAGTTGAAATAACTATATAGAACTGAGATGGAAACACAAAGAGATAAATTTAGTACTGTCAAAGGAAGGCGTCTTGACCTCATGGTGCATTACATTTTCAAGTCTTTTCTAGTTCTGATATAGTGATCTGATGACCTCTAAGCTTTGTGTATAAGAGGTTTCAACACAAATGTGAGGGTCTGCGAAAGCATCATCATACTTCCCATACAGATGGTTTCACTAGCATAGGAGGTAAATTAAATAAATATAGAAAACACTGACAGTTTTAATTATCTAAAATAGTTCAGCTCAAGCAGAAATATTTCCTGTTTCATTTGATGACATATTGGGCAAAATAATAAAATCCTGGTCTTCAGAGCTCATAAAAATGTAAGCCAGACAATGAATTTCTACACATAGACTTTTTTTTTTTAAAGTACGTTATTACTGAAGATTTTCAGAAATTCAGGGTGTTTGTAAATTGGAGAAATATTTTAGGTACAAAGTTATGTTGGAAGGACCTTCTTCTCCAAACATACCACAGCCTTGTTCATCACTGTTGTCTCTGCAGTCATCATTCCCATTGCATACTGCCCACAATGGTATGCAACGATAGTTGGTTCTACAGCTGAACTGTGTGTGATTGTCACACCGATAGGCAGGGCCCACTGAAAGAGGCAGTTGTCAAAGTTAGTTTTGTCACTTAGTCATTAAAGTCTCCTTGCTATTCTGTCTTTCAAAATCTATGATTTGTAGTCAATACTAAATACTACATGTTTTTTCTACCATCTGCTAACTTCAGTGTTATAAAAGAAAAAGTTTTAAAGGTCTCTGAATTTACTGTCTTTTCTGATCTATGCTGCTTGTATTCTGCATATGCTACAAACCCATGACAGGTTCAAATGACATTCAGTGTGTTTTTCCCTGAAGTATTTAGAGATGGTAATGGTGGTAATAGAAGCCCCAAACCTGCAAGCCAGAGGAAAAGCTTGTTGTCAGATGGCAAAACTTGGTCACAAGTTCTTTCAGATGGCTACTCAGAGACATGCTGGAGCACATAGGAAAAACCTGCTGTTAAACACAGGCTAGACAGGGCTCTGCATTTGTTCTCCTTGTAAGCTTTTTTTCTTTCCAAATAATGAGAAACTTTAGCTTCAAGAAATGAAACTTCACTTTGTTTTTGTAAAAAGTATGACATATATCATTGGTGAACTGGCATTCTTGGCTACCACATAGGCAATGGATCAGCATATGTCCTTTTTACAAACTGGTATTAGGGGCCAAGCAAAGGATGCTGCTAGCGTCAAGCAAGTCAGAGTGAGATGCTGCCAATTCTTGATAATCTGGCCAGTATAAATAAGCTTTCTCCCCTTCAAGAATAAGAAAGTAAATTATCACATATCCTCTATGTTTTCTAACACTCTTTACTACATGATTGCAATTAGCTTGCAGAAAATACTCCTTTCCAATACACTTTCAACCTCAGGAAAATTAAGTAAAGGAGTTTGCTCTGCATTGGTGCACTATAATGTAGGCAGCTTACTACAGCTGTGTGCTTACTGCATTCGTGGAATGGCTCATCAGAGTTATCGCCACAATCATCATCCACATCACACTTCCAGGACTGTGGGATGCAACGGCCATTGTCACATTTAAATTGGCCTGGGGGACAGGTTCTACTGGCACAGTGAGTACTATCTTCATCGGAGTTGTCACCACAGTCATCCTCTCTATCACATTGCCAGGCTTCTGGGATACATCGTTTATTTGCACACTGCCACTGATGAGTTTCACACTGGTGATTAGCTGAAAGAATACAAATTGGTTGTTAGGATACTGAAACTTACAGGAATGGTCTGCTGCTGTCATGTTAATTGAGCAGTTATCATGTCTACACCAAAAGTTAAAAAGAAAGACAGTATAAATCAAAAACATAACAAATACTTGCCCAGTTAAGGTACAGATTTCTAATGTCACATGGCACATTTCCCACAGACATCTCCAGAGCTGCTCACTAAGGCTCTACAGTGACACAGATACTATTTTCTCCTTAAGCAGAGGAGAGTAAATGCAGCATTCAAACCTGATTGAGGCAGGGGGTCACAGTCACTTTGCAGAGGAGCTAAGTGATGTTGTGGCTCTGGCCATGCTACCAACTTAGATATACATTGCCTCATGAGCCTGTTCCTCTGACTATGAACAAACATATCAGAAAACTTGGCAGAAGACTGTGCTAACAACAGCTCCACAGTGCTGGTAAACTGGGAGAGCTCTGAAAGTCTACAAGAATAGGAGTCAGCACTGATCTCTGCCTAAAGAGATTGTAGCTTCGTATGTCTCACTGGACACCGTCTTACTGCTTTTCCACATATACTGCCAAACTGTTCAAGAGGAAACAGTATATTATGATTTCCACATATTTTCTAAAGAATTCTATTCTCATGCATGAGATAAGCAGAAGGAATTATACAGACCTAAAATGACTTTCAGGTACCCAGTATGTTAAAACCGGTGACACAGTAAGCAGTTGCCACATTTCTACTTATTTAATATTCCCCTGTGCCACATTTAAGAGCTTAGCTACTTGACACTCAGGTAAAATTGACATTTCATTTAATTCTGTCATTGTTAGAAACACTTGGCTAATGGAAGGCAATGAAAATATCAATTATACAACCACATTGCTTTTTTAAATTAGATATCAGTACGTGGAATAAGACAGGGTTTTAAGGAAATAACATTATTCCACAAGCACAGTCATGCTATATTTCTAAAATCCTGCCATCACAAGCAGCTCTCCAAAACAAACCTTCCCCCACACACTGGATTTTTTTGCAATGCAGAGGGTGAAATAATTTTGTTCCATAATGCAGAGCTCTAGAATACAGGGAAAATTAGCATACCTGGTAGACTGACCTGGGCATTAGGAAGCCTTAGATTCCTCATACTGACCATGGTTTTACTGGGACCATGGGACCTGCTTCTAGTATTTTATGCTTCAGATTGTAATTTACACCAGTGCAAATCTGTATAGAAAACGTTTATATTTTGAAATAGTATATTTTTGCTCTCATTTACCCTGCTTTTGCACTGAGGTGAATAGCTCCGGCAGGTGCAAGACTAGAAAAGACTGCATCTGTTCACCTCACCTTTTCAGCTGTAAAAAAAGGATAATGATTCTGAAAGTTATATATGGTTTACAAGTTTTGTACTGGCAAAACATTTAAATTTATTAGTTGTAACATACCACAAAGTACAGGATCTTCATCTGATTTGTCATGGCAATCTGGCTGGGTATTGCACAAGAAATGTGGGCTTGTGCAGTTCCCATCATTACACTGGAACTGACCAACAGGACAGTATCGGTGTGGACAGGTAGGGGGCTCATCAGAGCCATCTCGACAGTCCCTCTGTCCATCACATTTCCACCAGATAGGAATACACCTACAAAGAGAAAACAGTGGTTTCTTTGTTGAGGATATGTCTCGACAGATATAAACCCATGCTTTTACAGCACAAAAGACAGTCTTGTCTCAATGTTACTTCTTGAAACTTCCAAGACTTCTTGAATTTCACGTCTTCAGCTTCATATGTCCAATACTAACAAAATATGCCAGAATACTGTCACCAGAAACAGATTATGTTGGTGGGCCTCTAGAAGGAAGTTCACAGCAAATTAATAAGGATTTAATGTTTATGTATATTTGTGGTAACCATCTCTCATGCTTTTTAAATCAATGTTCAACTGGATTTTTTCGTGAGGTAACATTTTAGTAATTCACTTGAACTTTAGCACAAGAATTTCACTAGGGATTATCATTGTAACACTGCTTCAATAAGCATACCTGTCCCACAGGCACCAGAGTGTAATATCAGCACAGTAGCTCTTACATCACCATTCCTCTCCCTCCACTGCTGTTGTCTCAGAAAAAGGGTCAGAAACATGCCCCCACATCAGCTAAATGGCTTTCCCGGGCCATTGGCAGACAGCATATATTTGGCAGAAACAGACACAATGTAAAAGATATACAAAAATTAAGAGGAGGTTCCAGGTTTAGGAATTCAATTGGAAACAGTTTCTGGAGGTACATGTTTCTAACAACCCAAATTTTTCTGCATTAGCAATATCATATAACAGGAAGAAAAAGAAAAAAATACTATTCAAACAATGAGTCTAGAGGTATTTTTACAAAATGGAAGGCTGTCTGGTCCTGGCTTTGTTTTTGCGAGGACACCACAAACTTAATAGTGAGAACAGAAGGAATTCCTAATTTCATGCTCTTTTGAAGAGACTAAACTGTAAAATATATCCCTAAAAGACATTGAGAAAGAGACAGTGAGCAATGGACTTACCTCTCAGTGTCTGCACAGAGAAATTGGGTGCTAGAGCACATTGGGAGGCAGTGGGCTCTATTGCCGAATTGTACTATCATGAAGTTATCGGGACATTCACAGGAATAACCCTGACCACCAGCTTTTATTAGACAAAGGTGGGAACAACCACCATTGTTGGTGCCACAAGGATTGTTAACTGGTAAAACAGAAGAATAAATATTACCATACTTTGGAAACCCTAGGACACAAAGTTCTCAGTCTACAACAGACTCCTCTAATATTGTATTGAATGTTTAAACATAGTAAGTTGAAAAACAAAAACTAGATAATAGGCACTTAGTGAGAAAAATACGTATGATTTAATATATAGGAAATGTATGCTATTAAGCCATGATGTTTTAGAAACTTACTTAAAATTAGGCATTTACAGTCATTGCTATTCAAAGAAAAGATGATTTGAAAGTGTAAAGTAGACAACTACATTTAGGCGACTACTACTTCTGTGCATTTTATTCCCCTCAGCAAAGGTAAAAGCTGGGTGCACTCAGGACCCTTTACAATTAGTCTCCAGATAACAGCTGACCCTCTAAATGCAAATCTGTTTTTCTCACCAAATGGCTGTCTGTATGGATGATAAACGTGGATGTCAAATGGCCTATGTGTAGTGTTCACAAGAATAGTCCTGCCCGACCCATCATATTTATTTCCCTTTTCAACAGTTCTTGTGTTCCAGTCAGTCCAATATATTGTGTCTTCAAAAATTGTTATTGCAAATGGATGAGGTAAAGTTCCATCATATACTGTGTGACGATGATGTCCATCCAGGTCAGAGTACCTACACAAACAAAATTATGTGCAAAACATTCAGATAAATGCTAAAACCTCTTCACATCTTTATTATGTATGCTTATGGTACTTCACTATCGGTGACCAGGATCATGCAATGTGGTATTGCAGCTTCTTTAGTCCATAATGACAGAGCACTGTCCTTAGTGAATTCATTTTAAGATATGTAGGAAAGTAAACCAGGTTATTTTTGGTAAATAGAGGAACATCTACTGAAAAGTAAAGTCTTCCCACAGAAGCTTATCAGTTACTCCAGTGAAGTTTTGCACATTTACTGCCTTACAGCAAGTTACTTTTGTCACATGGGAGACTAGCTTGCCTGGATCATTCAGACTGCTAATAATGGAACACTTAAGACAATAATAGGCCTCCTATATTCCTAAATTTTACATGTCTTTCTGATTTAGACCCCTCTCTGATGATATATCTTTAATAAGATTTTATCTTTTTACTTTCACCTTGCTATAGGGGGAAATTATGAAATACAAGAGAGAAAAAGAGACAGAGAAACATACATATAACTAATATAAATTTGTTAAGAGACATTTTTAAGACTTTGGCATAGAAAAGGCTTCCAGAAGAATGAATGTAAAGTAGAAGTAAATATAAATCGAAATGTACACAGACATATGAATACAAATATAAATAAAAATGATTGTTTTTAAAGTATTTCAACGCCTTGACAAGAACCAGAATGCTAGATATTAATTTTTACTGATATTTAAGTAGAAATTTTCTAACACTGGAAGCAATTAATAGATTTTTCTTGATTAACAAAAAAACTCCATATGCTAACAGGAAATTCCATGTCATATCTATGAACAAAAGTTCAGACATCTTCTAGAGATTTGCATACTATTTTATAGCACATAACTAGTTTAGTTACAGCTCAACTCTTATCTCTACACAGAAACAAGAGAATCAGAAGAAATGGTGATTTTACACTCAGTTCTGCTTTAGTTCACGTTGTACAACAAGAGAAGCTGCATATTCGAGTACAGACTGAACCTTTTCACTATAATTTTTGGACCGCTTCCAGAAGGACCTAGGATGCAAATATGAGAACTGGGTTACTGTGTCATCTAGCGATTCATATCACATACTACTCCAGAGTTTCTGTCTCTGGTTTCCAATAGACTCAGTGGGCAGAAATATGTGCAATGCTTACAGCATCTATAAATGCTACCACTGCAATTTGACGTGAACAATTATTCAGTTGTTTTATGCTTTTCTGCATACATACTCTATGTAATTTAGATGGGCATCTGCCCAGTAGAGCTTGTCATTGGTGTAATCTATGGTGAGTCCATTGGGCCACTCTAACTTTGTAGAGATAATCACCGTCTTCTCCTTGCCATCCATGCCTGCTCGTCCAATATACGCTCGATCTGCCCAGTCTGTCCAGTAAATCTGTCTGTTCAAATAAATACTTATAGTTAGGATTGTAGTAAAAATATGGTGAGGTAAATATTAGAAGCCACACCTCAAACATAGTATTTCCTGCAATAGAACTAAAGTAGAGATTGAGGAAGATAAGAAAAAGGTTAATATATTTGTCACTTTAACTGCTACAGCGGACAATTGTGTGACCACAATTGTCTTTAAAGAATGAAACTGGCAGCCCCACTGCCTATAAAACTGCACACACTTCTATCAACCCTTTTAGCCTTGCAGTCAAAACCTCCTTGTCCACGTGGAACCAAATTCCACTTTCTGGAATAAAATATCTGACAGGCCTACATATATACCTATAGAAGGCAAGCTACTATTTTTCCTAAGATGCAACTAAGATCTGATGCCACACAAATCTCAGTGCAGGCAGACAAAATTTATTTCATATTTTCAGAGACAGTGCAAGACTATTCACAAAAGAAAAGCAAAGCACTCTTTAAACGTCATACCCATATTTTGGATGAACAACAATTGCTCTGGGGTACTGAAAGCAGAAACTGTTGTTGGCGTCCACACACCGATCCACTAGTTTTTTCCGGAATCTTCCATCAAGTTCAGAGACATAGAGACAATCTTTGTAGGCATCCACCCAGTACAACTTTCTGAAATGTTTTAAGGTTAAGTTATTTACTCTTATTTACTTTTTTTGGTTTATTTTGCTTCACAGTATCTTAAATTTCACAATTGTTGGTTGTTTTTTTTTCTCCTAGAAGCAATATAACCAGTGCAAAGGAAGAATACACATATTCTACTGACATCTCTTCTACACCATGGCCAGACTACCCTTTTTTCACTCCTGCTGTTGCTGCATCCACAGTCATTGGAGCCAAATTCAAACTTGCAGTTTCTCAGTTGACTAATAATATACCATTTGCCTATAAATTCCTAACTCCCCCTTTTCTTCCTTTCCTCTCCTACCAACAATGGCCATCACAGAGGAGCAGGAAAACAGACACGCAGTGCAATGGATTGTGACCAGGGCTGTAAAGTATTGGTGATGCCAAGTTCTCCTTTGAAAATTCCTAATCAGTTTGATGGCCTAATTTAAGCTTCACCTAGAATTTCCTAACACTTCTATTACTTTGTCTATGAATTTTACACAATTGTAGTCAAAGAAATCACGCAAGCGGAAGCAAGGATTTTTAAAAGCCTGCAACAAAACATTTAAATTAATTAAAACTACAGCAGGCTACTTTGAAATTGTCTGCACAGCTGGTCAGCTCCAGTGTCCACAGGATCATTCCAGAAACAGATACAGTCTCTGTCTACAGCACCATGAGCAGTACCATTCCCACCAGGGTTGGAGGAGAAGGTAGTCTTCCCCAACCTGCACCCATGGCATCCTCCAGTCCTCTCCCTGCGAAAACCTCATCTACCATTGTATTGTCCTTGTCTTTCTGAAACATCTAAAAAAAACCTGACTGAAGATACAACTAATAGTAGCTGTAATAATTCAGCAACTGTATTAGTAATGGAGCAGTAGGGCCACTTTGACTAAAATTAGGCTTTTCATTCCTCACCTCTCCATGAATCGTAAAACAGTTAGACCAGTGGCAATATTAATTATCATCAAGTTTAGAGGGAAAATAGTTTAAAAATAAAAACTATTATATTGACACATTCATATAAGCACATTCATATAACCTCCAAATGTGACTTTTTGAATCATTCTCATCATCTCATTATTTTGCAGAGTCTGATCCATGATATAAAGCTTTTCATACTGATAGCACTGCAGTCAGAAAGCAAAACCTGATGAAACACAGCTGAAAACACTGTCAGAGGGCACCACATAAGGACAGAGTTTACTCTGTCAGAGTAAATCAGACTACTTTCTGACACATGGCAGGCAATTAAAAAAATATATTTTTTATATTTTTGACCATAATGCAAAGTGCTTTCCAATTAGCTCACCCTTATACTGCCCTTCTTACAGCAAATGCTGTGGATCATGTTGTCAGACTGTCAGTTTAAGTTGCATTTTTGAAGAGCAAAAACCTCATGCTCTTCACATTGGTACAGGAGCTACATTTCATTAATGTTTATTATTACTTATTTTATTGGAATCTAGTTACCTATTGTAACATATCATTCATGCATAGAGTGAAGCCTGCATCCCAACCCCGACAGCTGCTAGCAAAGGAAAAAATAGCCTAAGCTAGAATTCGTACCCCTTAGCCACATGTAACATCCCACCTGCCTGTTTTTCTAGTCTGTTCATTAATGGTTTCCAAGCAAATTTTTCACAAGGGTCATAAGCACTGCTTTATTACTGGTATGAGAGCAACTCTGATATAACCTCAGTATGCTAGATATGAGAGCAATTAAAGAAAAGTGGTTTGTAATGTAGTAGATGCTGATAAACAGTTCCTGAGCAGTTGTATGAGACTGCATCCAAAATCCAAAATTATTGCAGCACTTATCAGGAATTTCATATGAAGTGGGAGAAAAACTCCTCAAACATCATTTCCTTAGTAGCCTAGAAAGACAGAAAACATATTTTCTTACCTGCCAACCCAGTCAACAGCAATACCTTCCCCGTTGGGCACATCATCACTTATCACTGCCTCCTTATTTGTTCCATTTAGGAACATTCGTTCAATGACCTTCCTCCCCACATCAATCCAGTATAACCTCTTTTCCACCCTGTCAAAGTCCAGTGCCACCACATTTCTCAGTCCTTGCAAAATGAGAGAGTAAGACCGGCCATCTGCTGTGAGATTTCTCAGATAGTAACGGTTGCTAAAAATAAGGTATGGGGAGATATTACTATTTTGCCGGCAACTTTTTCCATCAGGCTCCCGGATATAGCCTGGGGCACACTTACAGATGTAGGAGCCAGCTGTGTTCTCACAAATCTGGCTACATACTGATGGAGTTTCATTGCACTCATCAATATCATCACAAGTCCGTTTATCAGACATAAGTTTGTATCCGGGATGACAAGAACAGTAGAAACTTGTCTGTGTGTCTGTACAGTCATGATCACATCCACTGATTGAAGGGTCACTGCATTCATTTATACCTGGGGAAGGAAAGAAGCTCTGTTCAAGGAACTGGCTAGCAGAGAAAATCCTGCAGTCACTTTCCAACGTACTCTCTCTGTCTCTTTGTCCCTGCTACCACCTGAAAACACTGAATATGAATCTGGGCTGCTATAAGAAAGGAGCAAGGAAAAGAATCTAATCTAATATAAAATCATTCTAGCACCTTTGAGGCCCATCACCAAACACATCAAGTGCAAAATATACACTTATGAATGTGCATTTTGGAAATGTAAGGGCAATACGTAACAATGTATAAACTGTATTTAGTTTTCAGCTATTATATACTGTTAAAACAGTATATAATTATATACTGTTAAAACAGTATATAATAAGTATGATTTAATTAAAAGAAAAAATTATACATGTATATTTCTTATAATCCTTCTGAGGCACAACCATGGAATAGATATGATTGTGATTAAGCAATTGTCTTAAGAGTTCAATTTTTTAGAGCTGCCTAAATTAAATAAGACAGTACAAATAAATCTACACATACCACATCCTTTTTCATCACTATTATCTAAGCAATCATCCAATCGATTGCAGACTTTAACCATTTCAATGCAGTTTCCATTGTCACATTTAAAATGATGGGGAGAGCAGGTAGCTTCTGGTGTAGTACAGAGGTGTTCCAGCTCGTCAGATTCATCACCGCAGTCATTATCCCCATCACAGATGTAGGCTTTTGAAATGCAGCGCCCATTCTGACAAGTAAACTGATGCTGTTGACATGGTTCATAGATGCATCCCCTTTCATCACTGCTGTCACCACAGTCATTCCTCCTGTCACATCTGAAGAAGAGTGAACAGTTTTTTCAAATATAAGAAGGCAATAGCTATCTCTAGGCCAGATAGATAGATACACTCTCCTGATTTCCAAAGAAGGTCAGCTATTATTGGCTCCAATGGAAGAGACTTTCAGAAATCAGGGTCATATTATATAGAGTCTGATCTTGTGTGTCCTGCTTGTATTCGCCATGTGCATTACAAGCTGAATAGAATCATTCCAGGAGACGTTATTAGGCACAATAAGCAGGATTAAATGCTAAAGGTGAGTACTGGGGATATTAACATAGAAAATTCCAGGGCATTTTCAAGTTAAAACTAATGCATGAATGCAGAGCAGATAAATCGTTTCATTGCAATATGCAGATCTACTTAACAACTAAATAGCGGTCAAAAAGGCTTTAACTAGCTCCTTCACTTTAAACACATTTTGAGATTTTCTGCAGTGGCTCAGGTAGTTACAAACCTGTACGTGTTTCGGATGCACAAGCCATTACTACAAGTAAACTCATTTTCCGTGCAAGATCTTCGTGTGCAGTTCTGGTGTTCATCAAATGCATCACTGCAGTCAGCATCACCATCACAGATCCACGCCCGAGGAATGCACCTCCTCAGTGGGGGTCGATTGTTGGTGCATGTGAACTCTGCCGCCGTGCAGTTGCGGTTTGCTGAAAGAAAAGCACGTTCACTGACACACCAAGTTATATTCTGTGTATGTAAAACCCTCCACCACCACCCACACACACACAGCCTGGATATCCACCCATAATCCACAGCAGAGCCATGCTCTGCTGCACGTGCAGAGATAAATACCACTGCACCCTCTTGGAGACAAAACTCACACGCATTCCCACTAATTTTCACTGAGCATTGCTCTTCATAGAGGCTGACTGGGAGCCAAAGCACTTTAGGATTCCTTAGGCAATGCTTGCATGTACAGAACTCTGGATCTTGCTGGATTCTCAGTATAAGCTTTTCATGAGCTTGGCCAGATTTTCTGGGAGCTGAACAGGTATTAGGCCTAGGATCTCTATCCCCTGGTTCATTCAAGGTATTCTCCTCTCCAGGGAGCAAACAGAGGGGGCACCATTGTAGTTAAAAAGCGCAGGGACTGCAAGCATATCCAGGTGCTGTTAAAAGAATCGAGCAGGAGCATCCTTGGTGAACTTTCTTCCCTTTGTTCACCCTCTAAACAGCCACACTTATTTTGCTCACTAATTTTTAAAGAAATTATGCCAAACCCATGTGATCATTAATATGCACAAGATGTAGCATGTGACGATTAGGGAGTATCTGCACTAAAGCTGCTATTGCTGCCCAGATCGTACAAACAACCCAGGTTAATTATATCTCTATTTAAACTCAACAATTCAAAGAAGAGTTATTACAAAATTAAAACTATTTAAATTATTTATTACCAGTAAATTATTTCATTTTAATTCAATTTAATGAAAATGAATGTACGGGAAGAGCGTACCTCATGCTTAACATGCACTTTTATGGATAGAAAAATTGGCAGAGGGTGGGAGTTTGGGGGTTGTTCGGTTGTTTTCTGAAAAATACCTGTAGGACAAATAAAGAAAGTGCAGTATCTATCTGCGTTAAACACCTACCGCAATTATGTCTTTGATCCTCATCACTCATATCCCCACAGTCATTATCACCATCACAGATCCATGTTGCTGGGATACATCTGCCATCATCACATCTGAACTGGTCACTTGAACAAGTCCGCACTTGGGGCACTTAAAAACAAACACAGCCTCTTTTCTTGTTAGACTAACTTGCACTGCCATGAAAATCTCCTGAGGAGTGTATTTTAGGGAGAATCTTACAATAATGAAATGTAAAATAGAAGCTTAAGTGTAAGATAGTTAAGGCATAAGATGCAAGACATTTTCTTTAGCTAAAGGTACAACTCCAGCGATGTGCAAAGTGAGATATCAGCCCTGCTTAAATCATAGAAGAATCTGTTCTGCCTTGTATTATGCCAACTTTTATAGTGAGAACAATGACTATGTTGTAATATCAATTCTCAGTGACTTTGGTTAGCCCCTTCTCTTCCTCCCTGAAGGTTACTCTACTTCTTTTCACCTTCTTTCCCACTCCGCTACTTATTATCATCAGTTTCTATTGTACATACAGGATTTGCTTTTTGTAATACTATGATACTCTACATCATACTGTGTCAGCAATGTTACTCTGCCATCCCACATTCCTTTTTTCCCCAAATGCAATATTGCACACACACTTCCTATACAGCATGTCATCTACTTTTACATCCAAAACAATATAAAAATATTTGCTACTTTTTGTCCATTGATTCACCACCATCATGGTTTTATGAAGAGACAGATTATATGTTAAGACTAGTTATATTAAAAGTAACCAATTGTAGCAATTAAAAGTGTTAAGATTCCATACACAGCTTTAAGACTTGAATTACTCAGTGACTCAGATTATTTAGAGTCAGTGAATAAATCTCAGAAGATATTTATTTTCCACCTAGTCTGGATTCAAGCTACTGTCTACAAGAGAAACTACAGATTTCCCATAACCCATTGGGTTGTATCGTTTGAGTGTAAACTTACCACAAGAGGCAGGTTCATCAGAGCCATCAGCACAGTCTATTCCTTGATCACAGTACCAATGAGCAGGAATACATCGTCCCGATGTACAACGAAACTCACTATTTGTGCAAGTCAGTGAGACTGGAAGAAAAAACCCACGTATGACTTCTTTCTTTCTGTTACCTTTCCAACTTGTTTTAAGTTGCTTTTGAGTCCATGTTATGCAAAAATATTACAGACCCCAAAAAAGAAAGAGAAAAAATTATGCTAGGAAGGATGTCTTTTCACAGCCTACCTGCAAAGACTTCATTGTCCAAACTAGCTCCATCTTTGTATGCAAAAAAATTGGCTTAATTCTCTCCTTGGGTATATGTATCAGCTAATACATAGACAGAATTTGCCCTGGAAATAGGACTGTGTGCAACAACTGTAGACATGTTCTACGTTTATACTTGGTATTTGTGCACAAGAAAATGACCACAGTCCAATATAGTTGTTTCTACAGTGCCCAAACCAGGCAGCATCATACTCCATGCTTTACAAGAAATCAAAATGTGTGGTAAGGAAGTAATATCTCATGGTAGATAAAGCTTTCCTTGTTCTTCCACCAACTTTTCTTCACTCGCAGGTAGGAATCTTTTCTTAATGGCAGTGAAGAACAAACTGTAACAACTGTTCCAACTGTCCCTGCAAGGCACACTGCAAATATTCCTCTGCACTCTGAGTCCCTTGATACTGGCATGTAGAGGGGGTCTGATAATTACTTCAGTAGTTACTGATACTTTCCTGTACCCTCTGATGGTTTCAAGATACCAAAAAGGACACAGTCTGGCCTTTTAACTTGCTCTTCTATGTATCTTTAACGATGGAAATCAAAAGCAATTAACACATTGCTCATTGTTTTGGGGGTTCTTTCATCTCCCATTCTCCCTTTCTCTCCCTCTTTCTTGCCCTTCACCACTTCTCAATTTAAATAAATCAGCAGTGCTGCTGGGACACAAACAGTATAAGGGACAAAGCACACCTTTCATGAGCAGCACAAGACTCGCTGTGTCTGTGTACATAACCACATATTTTTGACATATAGGGGTGCATAGATAAAAGTGGACATGTTCTGGCTAGAAAAATTGAACCATGTTTTAGAAAAAAGGTAGCATAGTTAATTCAAGGCAGGTATCTTTAGGAAAACTAGTGAAAGCAAAAATAATCCACTCAGGAAATACTAAAAATAAATCATTATCTGANACTGTGTGCAACAACTGTAGACATGTTCTACGTTTATACTTGGTATTTGTGCACAAGAAAATGACCACAGTCCAATATAGTTGTTTCTACAGTGCCCAAACCAGGCAGCATCATACTCCATGCTTTACAAGAAATCAAAATGTGTGGTAAGGAAGTAATATCTCATGGTAGATAAAGCTTTCCTTGTTCTTCCACCAACTTTTCTTCACTCGCAGGTAGGAATCTTTTCTTAATGGCAGTGAAGAACAAACTGTAACAACTGTTCCAACTGTCCCTGCAAGGCACACTGCAAATATTCCTCTGCACTCTGAGTCCCTTGATACTGGCATGTAGAGGGGGTCTGATAATTACTTCAGTAGTTACTGATACTTTCCTGTACCCTCTGATGGTTTCAAGATACCAAAAAGGACACAGTCTGGCCTTTTAACTTGCTCTTCTATGTATCTTCAACGATGGAAATCAAAAGCAATTAACACATTGCTCATTGTTTTGGGGGTTCTTTCATCTCCCATTCTCCCTTTCTCTCCCTCTTTCTTGCCCTTCACCACTTCTCAATTTAAATAAATCAGCAGTGCTGCTGGGACACAAACAGTATAAGGGACAAAGCACACCTTTCATGAGCAGCACAAGACTCGCTGTGTCTGTGTACATAACCACATATTTTTGACATATAGGGGTGCATAGATAAAAGTGGACATGTTCTGGCTAGAAAAATTGAACCATGTTTTAGAAAAAAGGTAGCATAGTTAATTCAAGGCAGGTATCTTTAGGAAAACTAGTGAAAGCAAAAATAATCCACTCAGGAAATACTAAAAATAAATCATTATCTGAAAATATCCATTATGTTTTATAAACTGATCCAAAACATTTTATATGGGAAAGAACTACCTAACTACTATGGTTTTGTATATATTGTATACTTTTAAAAAAATTTATTTTATTATTTCTTATTTCATTAATTATTAATATTTTCATTAAAGTAGTTTAGTTCTTTTTCTAAATTCATAAATCTCCTTATCTCTTCCTCTCCTCTCTTTGGAGAGTTTTGGGGGAGGGGCCATCTGTCATTCTGATTGGCCAATCCAGCCAAAACCACAACAATACCTTATAACTCTTCACTATTACAAGAGTAGATGTTTGGAGAACAGTTGGAGTTATGCCAAAGGTAAAGAGCAGTGGAATAAATTGCCAAAGTACAAGAAAAGTAACTGAGGCCCTATTAACTTACCACAGTGAGTGGGGCTCTCATCACTCATATCTCCACAGTCGTTATCACCATCACATAAATACGTTCGAGGAATGCAAATATTTGTGCTTTGACATTTTGTAAAACCAGACTGGCAAGTGCGCTCCGCTTCAAGGAGGGAGGAAAAAAAAGCAGAAGTTTTTTAGAGCTTTTTTAAAACACCATTATGCTGTATCACATTGGAAGATATATAATATTGTTAACAATAGTCCCATGTCACTCACTTGCTGAAGTGCACTTATACTTCTCCTGCTATATGGAAACAATTAGACAATTGCTTTTATTGACAAAAACACGATCAAAGAAACACACGCTAATACTTGGGGGTGAGGGAAAATAAATTGACATGTATTCACACTGTAATACCTGCATTTGCAGCCAGCTGGTACTATGTGAATCACCAGACCAACTACAAATGACTAGTAGACCAGGAATGTCAAATATTCAGATTTCATTGAGAATAAAAAAATTGTCACAAATAACATGGCTTTTCTGAAAAATAAAAATCAGTGTGCACACAAAAATGTATATAAAAAAATTCTCTAAATATATTTTCATCGATTTCTCTAACTCCAGATACAAATTTCCACTGAAGAATATAATCTTAGTGCAAAGACATGATTCCAACTCAATGATTCTATGATTAGTTTGATTAACTGCAATACTAGTCAATATTGAACTAATCACAGTTTACATCTTAAGGAAAATGAACATAACTAATAAGTTTTTGAGAGCTACAGCATCCCACAGCATCCTTGTAGCTAAGCTGATCAAGTATGGGTTTGGTGATCAAGCAGTGAGGTGGATCAAGAGCTGGTTGAAAGGAAGAAGTCAGAGAGTCGTAGTCAATGGGGCAGAATCTAGTTGGAGGCCTGTGACTAGTGGAGTCCCTCAGGGGTCGGTACTGGGACCGGTGTTGTTCAACATCTTCATCAACGACCTGGATGAGGGTACAGAGTGTACCCTCAGCAAGTTTGCTGATGACACCAAGCTGTGAGGAGTGGCTGACACACCAGAAGACTGTGCTGCCATTCAGAGGGACCTGGACAGACTGGAGAGCTGGGCGGGGCGAAACCTGATGAGGTTCAACAAGGGCAAGTGTAGAGTTTTGCATTTGGGGAAGAAAAACACAATGTACCAGTACAGGTTGGGGGCTGACCTGCTGGAGAGCAGTGTAGGTGAAAGGGACCTGGGGGTCCTGGTAGACAGGAGGATGACCATGAGCCAGCAATGTGCCCTTGTGGCTAAGAAGGCCAATGGCATCCTGGGCTGNCTATGATTCTATGATTCTATAAGGCATATAATTTTAAACAGAATAAATATAAACTGTGTCTGTGTAAGAGTCACAGTATACACTCCTGATGATTAAATCCAGTATACTTAGAGTGATACAAAGTAAAAACTCATTGCCAAACTCCAGGCTAATCCTGCAAAAATATAAACCCTGCATCCAATTCATCTGAAATAACCTTTTTGAAATCCATAGGATTACTGACAAGAACTAACATTAAGCACAGCACGAGCACTTGTTGCATCAAGGCAGACTACTTAAAACAATAGTTAAGTAATATCTTAGGGTACTCGGGAATATCTTTTAACAATTCTACTTGCTTCAAAGAAGCAGAATTTGTAATGTAAATAAAGAAATCTTTTATACTCTGATGATTTTCTCGTAATTCTTCATACACAAACACATTTGCCTCTTCTTTGGTCTAAAGAGTCAGACTCAAATAGGCACTAGGTAATTAGGATAAACTTACGACAATTTCTCTCATCTGATGTGCCATTATCATAACAGTTGTTTACTCCATTGCAGACATACTGAAGAGATATACACCTTCCATTATTGCAAGTAAACTCTGTGTGGGAGTCACAAGTTCGGAACAAGCAGCCAATCTCATCGCTGTTATCTCCACAGTCATTGTAGTGATCACAGCGGTAATGATAGGGTACGCATCGCCCATTACCACAGGTGAAAGCTGTTGGCTGACAAGTATGGAAAGCTGTAGGAAATAAATAAAAAACAAATTAAAATATATATATATACATGGATAAAATGAAATCTAAGTTCTCTGACAAAGTAAAAAATAAAATCACAATTTTTTTACCTGCCAGGGCAAATACAGCTGCAAAACGGACTGCATGAAAAGTAAAATACATATTTAAATTAAACAAAGTAGAAATTGGCTCCACATGATGAATATTCAAGCACTTTTTGATTCTAAAGCAAATCTGCAGTCACTCGGACCTCAAGTCTGTGAGCAAGCAAGGGATCCTTTCCAAACTACAGCCACCAGACCCATTATCATAAAGCCATAAAAGTGATAGAGAATACAGTAGAGGCAAGACAGAGTATGCACCACTTTCTCATGCAGTTATTTTAAATGCTTACCACACACACTTTCCAACTCATCACTGCCATCACCACAATCATTGTCATTGTCACATTTCCATCGCTCAGAGATACACTGCCCATTAAGGCATGTGAAGAAACCAGTGTCACACCTGGTACCGTTATCCACAATACAGTGCTTGTTATTATTGGCTAAATACCAGCGACCTTCCGAGGGGCACTGACATTCTGCACCAGCTGGACCTGAATTTGTATATGACAATTTAAACAACAAAAATAAAAAAGGAGACAAAAAAATGGAACAAATTTAATATTGATGCTTTAGAAGGGGTTCCATTAAACTGTTCACAGCTGTAACACTGGAAAAGGCAATGAGAAATTCTCACAACTCCCATAATATCTATCTCCTTAAATAGAAGTGTGGTGACTTAGCCAGTTTTGTATCTCAGTTAAGCATATGCAAACCCATTCAAACTCACAAGAGTTGTTCCAGAGTTCCCTAGAGGAATTGAGATCAGAACTTGGAGTATCTTAATATCTGCTTGTTGTCCAAATAGGTTTTGGGTGGCAGCAAGATGGCATCTGAAACTTTCAAATATCAGAGCTCCACCAGCTGAGGCTCTGTCCCTTGAAATCAAAACAGGGTTTTCAAAACTCCTTGCACTAGACTAAGTTAAGTTTTCTTCTCAAAAATCAAAGAGAAGTTTGAGTTGTTTTTAGGCAAGACAGATTTTTAAAGGTCTTTAAGATGCTATAAAAGCAAGCAGGAACTGAATGAGTTCTTGTAAGTCAAGGATCACAACTTCCAAAAATCCACAATACGCAAAATAGCTCTGCAATGGGTATGGTCTTTCGGGTATACTACCATTCTAGTTTCCTGGCCATCTGGACTGGTGACCTGTTGGATCACTTTGATTCTCTCCTTACACATGCACAAGGAGAGATACAAGATGGAATACGTATGTCTCACCCTCATATGCAACTGATGATACAGAACATGTTTCTGAAGTCCATGACTCAAAAGGACACCTACTGCCCAATGTAGATAGAAATCAATCTGGGCTATCTTCTTAGTAATTGTCCAACATTTAAAATAAGGCAGTAGAAACATTTATTTGGAAATTAATCATTAGGGAAAGACTTTATAATATCATGCGATAAAGCAATAGTGACCATAAAGAATTTTTAAATACATGGTAGGAAACATCTCTTCAGTATATAGTGCATTAGTATGTATTCCTAAGGTAACTATACGTTGAGGAGCTCACTTCATGTCTAATCCCAGAGGTAAACAAGTCAAAAGCCCAGAAAATAGTGTTTAGAGAAACACAAAATTTTTGATTGTGAGGATTCTCAGACACAGCCCTCAGATGTATTGGCAAAATAACATGACCTTGAATAGCAATCATTTTGATTGCATTTATAAATAAAATAGATACTAAATATTTAGGAACATTAAGAAATATTTCATCTCTCCCCATGTGGTTAAAATTGTTATACTATGAACTCTAATACAGGCAACATTAATAGCTTACAGTCATCAAGCATGACAGCTTACCTGGTGCACAGATGTGACTGCAGCCACCATTGAACTGGTTGCAAGGGTTGGTACACTGCTGCTGCTTACTTTTTGCCCAGATATGAATATCCATCGGCCTTTGTGGAAGATTCATGATCATTACAATTTGATCGGAACCATCATACTTATTAGCTCGGTAAATGCTTCGTGTATTCCAGTCTGTCCAATATATGTGCTGATCAAACAATGTCATTGCAAATGGATGCAAAGCAGTGCTAACAATTACCTCACGATTTGTACCAGTGAGAGAGCATCGCTCAATCTTCTGCCTAAAATAACAAAGAAATTATTACATCTTAAAAGAAAGAACCTACATATAAAGCAATGCCCTAATTAGTCTGGCAACCAGTATCCACGATCTCAGTAATTTGCACCAATATGTAGGGTGTTGTTATGAGTTAAAAATCTAAAATTTCTCAATCTATGGCTTCAACAGTGATGCAGAATAGCAACTCTGTAATACTGACACAACAATGTACTGGAATTAATCGGGCTGAAGATTGAAACGTTTAAACAACTATGCCACTGAGAGCTAAAATGAATGCAAAACTTCATGAGAGAACACACTTTTTGAATGGGTATGATGTTAATGACTTCTTTTACTAGGAGAACCCCCACCCTTCAGTTCAAGCCACCAAAAGTGTTCTCACAGAAACACAGAAACACTCCAACAACTTAGCAGGAGCAGGAAGAAAATAACTTGGCATTATTTTATCCAGCCTCAAAGCAACTGTATGTTCAAGTCTCTGCTAGAGATAAAATTTAATTATTACCAATTGTATTTAAGGCATTTGCTAGACTACCAGTGTGGGTTGAGTAAGAATGGAAACGTCTAATGAAAGAAAATGAACAGAAATTTCTTAACAAGCTGCACAGCTTGTCTCCTTTGTTATCAGTAGTAGGAAGGAAAAAGCTGAATTTCACATAAGCAGAAGAAACAGAATTCTAGTAATTATTATAAGAAAACAATAATAGGTGGACCCTGTATAACACAAAAACTTAAATGTGAAAGAACAATTGTCAGAAAAGTGCAGAAAGGCACTTTTCTATGAAATTGCTCTTCTAGAAAAGAAAAGAAGATCAACTCTCCTGCAATCCAGGCTCAGGTAATTTCCCCCTTTTGTGCCACAGGGAACTTTTTAGGGAGAGCTGTGTACATAATTCCCAAGTGTCAGTATGCCATCTGGTGAGGCATTTTTACTATGTTTCGTGCAGCAACTGTGAAGATATGAGAAAAGAAGAGCACACAACCATCACATACGTTCTAGCTACTTGAGATGTATCTCAAGACTTGTGTGTGTGCCCAATGCTATGACAATATTTACAAGGCAACAGGAGGGTCTAGAACAAAAGAATAGAAACACTATTTTAGAGAAAGAGGGATAGCACCTTTAGGAGACTAGCATAACCAAGAGTAATAATGGAGAATTTACAGCTCACCTTTGTGTTCCCATCGTGCATTCAGAACTAAGAAACACTGTCATTTTTGAGTGTCTGGTCTTCATATCTTATCCCATGCTGGTATCTGACCCTCTGAACAGGCAAAGGCCCTCCCCATCAAAGTCAGAATAAAGACTTCATGCTGTTTAAGTATATGCTTCCCTACCTTCATCAACTGGAGTTTGAAAGAGAAATGAGGATGTCTCATTTGACATCCTGCATTCCCCTTAAAATTACAGGTCCCATTACAGGTGCCCTGCCGTCCTGTACACAGATGAATCCAAATCAGAATGCCTTCCTACCAGAAGAACCAATAGAGGCACAGACCATAAGAGTTTACATTACAGACATCATTTTTCTCTCACAGCAAAGGAGAAGCCTGCAAAAGAACTGCTGAGCTGAAGGAACCAGAGGTGAAAGATCTGATTGCTGCAATGGTTTCTCTGAGATCATGGGTGAATTTGAGTGGATACAAATTAAATTATCTTTAGAAACTTTCCTGCTTACGGTAGAAATTCTGGTGGCATAACCTGAAGGGTAGAGTCCTGTCTGGTAGGCGACAGCAAGGACATCATACCAAATTCAATGGGTGATAAGCATTAACCATGAGCAATGAACGATGAAAATATGCACTGAGATTGTATTTGTTAGAAACAATGGGGTTTTTTGTTAGAGAAGTCCTGAGTTGCATCTAAGATGAACAAACTGCCAGCAGGTAGAAATGCCATAAAGCAGTGGACTAAGTCTACGCTGTGGCATAATAAAATTTCTTATTGCACAGTCGTTCCACATCAACAAGACTTGACATTGCATTGCTACTAAGTAACTCTTAACATTCTATAACACAAAGTACCAAATTCCAGAAATGCTGAAAAACAGTTTAAAAAATGAGGGGAAAAAAAGATAGATCTATTAAAAAATTAACTGAATGTAAACTAACAAGTATGTTATCAATACATACAGATTTGCATCAGCCCAGTATAGCTGCTGTTCTTCATAGTCCAGGGTAAGTCCATTTGGCCATACCAAATTGGTGCTCACAATAGGTGTTCTGAAGTTTCCTCCAAGTGTAGCTCGTTCTATCTTTGCATTTGAACTCCAATCAGTCCAGTACATATACCTGTCAATAACATGATGACGAGATTATATTTTCAGCAAATAAAACTCACAAAGCTCTTGCCTGCTTCAAAGTATTTCCACCCTGGTGTCCCTCACTGAAGTGTGCAGTGCACAACTAACAGAAAAGAACTTCTATTTTGACATTGACAAAGGAATCTTCTAAAAGGAATCACTGGGATCCACTGGAGTGAACTTCAGAAAAGTTTTTCCAGCTCCTATGAGAATCCAGTCAATTAATCTCTTTCTTATCTTTCTTCAACTGAAATACAGTACAATTAGTTATAAAATCAGAAATACACTATAACACTGTAATGCCTCAGCCTCTCACGGAATGTTTTTGATACTGAAACAAGAATTCTTCTGAGGCACTCAGGAAATACAACAGAAAAAGGGAAAGATCATGAAAGATTCTGAATAGAGAGATCTCTTGGCAGTGCCACCTGATTATTATGATATGATATTCTTGAAGAAATTTTGGTTTCAGCAAATACCTTTTTTCCTGCCTTACACAGCAAATGGGGGATGGTTAGTTGCTTGACAAAACACCTGCTTTGAACTTTGTTCTCATTTACCCCCAGTACCTGGCTTCCACCCTCACTAAGTGGAGTCTCATGCACCACACATTCAGAAATGTTCTAAAAATCTCAGAAGAAAAATCAAATCTCTGAGGCTGAGATCAGCTTAGAAAACTTAAACCTAAAGAGTTAGATCTAGGACGGTTATGCTCAGCTGGAACTTAGGGCTCAGACAGGAAGTATTTGTCAGTCTTTGTTAATGTCAAAATTGCAGTTTCACCTTCAGTCAAAATAAAATACACAAAGTGCAACACATACCCTCTGCAGGGATCTAATACAACAGCTCTTGGTCGTGGAACCCGGGCAATCACTGTGCGGTTAGATCCATCCACAGCCATTGAGCTGATAGTCTGATTGAGGTAGTCACTGTAGTAAACTCTGTTGTTGATCCAATCAAAGGCTATGCCATCTGGAGTCCCCAGGTCTTATAGACACATGCAAGCAAATACACACAAGTTCAGTACAGTTTCCTGAGATATTGCAATACTCTTGGCCTATTATAATGTGGCAACACCAAAGATCTGAAATGCCATTGGTATCAATACAAATTTGTACATTTAAAAAAATTGAAGAGCTAATACCTAGGACTCAGGTAGCCCCGCGTATGCAGTAAGGTTACAAAGGCCTTTTCCTCACATAAACTACAGCGTGCTAGTATTTTTGAGAACCAGAACACCTACCACCCCTCAAGGGTAAAAACTACATACTCAACTCCCCCTCTGAAATGCTTATACACCAATGCATGCAGCATGAGGAGTAAATGGGAAGAACCGGAGATCTGTGTGCAGTTGCAGGGCCATGATCTCACTGCAATTAGTGAGGTGTGGTGGGACAGCACACATGACTGGAATGCCATCGTGGATGGTTATGTCCTTTTAGGCCAGCAAGGCCAGGTGGTGGAGTTGCTCTTTATGTGAGAGAGCATCTGGAACGTATCGAGCTCTCCCTGGGGGCAGATGAGGAGAGAGATGAGAGCTTGTGGGCAAAGATTAAGTGGCAGGAAAATATGAGAGACACTGTTGTGGGTGTTTATTACAGGTCATCTAATCAGGATGGGGAAGCTGATGAGGCCTTCTACAGACAGCTGAAAGTAGCCTCACAATCACAGGCTTTGCTTCTCATGAGGGACTTTAATCACCCTGATATCTGCTGGGAAGGCTACACAGACAGGCGTGTACAGTCCAGGAGGTTCCTCCAGTATATTGATGATAACTTTTTGACTCAGGTGGTGGAGGAGCCAACGAGGAAAGGTGTACTACTGGACCTAGTACTGACAAACAAAGAGGGACTAGTGGACGACATTAAGGTTGGGGGCAGCCTTGGCTGTAGTGACTGAGAGAAGACAGAGTTCAGGATCATGGATAGTATGCACAAAACAACAAGTAGGATTGCAACCCTGGACTTCAGGAGGGCTAACTTTGACCTCTTCAAGAAACTGCTTGGAGAGATACCACGGCATAGGGCTCTGGAAGGTAGGGGGCCTCAAGAGAGCTGGTTAATATTCAAATACCACTTTCTCCAAGCTCAGTGGATCCCTAAGAGCAAGAAGTCGGGCAAGGGAAGCAGCAGACTTGCATGGTTGAGCAGGGAGCTTCTAAAAAACCTCAAATGTTTACAGTAAGTAACTGAAGGGACTGACCATGTGGGAAGATTACAAGAATGCTGTCAGAGTATGCAGGGATGAAACAAGGAAAGCCAAGGCCTCCTTTGAATTAAACTTGGATGTCAAGGTCAACAGGAAGGGTTTCTCCAAGTATATTGGAGACAAAAGGAAGACTAGAGAAAATGTGGGCCCACATTTTGAATGAGACGGGAGCCATGGTGAGAGAGGATGCAGGGAAGGCAAAGTTACTAAATGTCACCTTTGCTTTGGTCTTTACTGCTCAGGCCAGCCCCCAGGAGTCCCAGACTTTGGAGAAAGTAAGACGGAAAGTCTGGACAAAGGAAGACTTCCCCTTGGTTGAGGAGGACCAAGTTGGAGATCAGCTAAGTAAACTGGATATCCACAAGTCCATGGGCCCTGATGGGATGCACCCGAGAGTGCTGA
>VXBO01007728.1:213719-228692 GCA_013400135.1 Rhinoptilus africanus | reverse complement strand
CTGGCACAGGCTGCCCAGGGAGGTGACAGAGTCTACATCTCTGGAGACATTCAAAACCCACGTGGACGTGTTCCTGTGCAACCTGCTCTTGGTGAACCTGCTCAGGCAGGGGAGCTGGACTAGATGATCGTCAGAAGACCTTTCCAACTCCTATCATTCTGTGATTCTGTGACCTAAGTTATGGTTGCCTTTCTCCAAGTAGCAGGAATCATACAATATTAACTTACTATATATAATTTTAATTTATTACATATAATTTTTTTGTATATCATAATATTTAAGGTGAAATAACAATCTTCAAAGAAAAAACTGAGAAGAGTCAAAAGGTGCATTTCATCAGATATCTTAACTAAATAGTCTACCTTGACCATTAACATGAAAATACCTGCTGAGCCACTGCTAGGTGCTGCAGTCCATTTTTTTCAATATCCAATTACTTTGTATCACATTTTAGTGCACTTACCAGATGCAACTACTGTTGGAGAGCCAACTCCTGAGTAAATACTAACAAAACTGATTCTTCCTGTCCCTGAAGGATAACTTTGTGTAAAATATATTCGGTTGTTTATGCTGTCAAAATCCAGGGCCACTGCAGTTCTTAACACATTGACTGTGCGGAAGGGAGGACTGTGATTTTCAGGATCAAGGTGGATACTTCTGAGGGCATTCTCAAGAGCAAAAATCAGGTAATCATCAGTTGAAATGGAACATCTCTTGCCATCACTGCCCAGTGTTCCAAAGGCACAACCACATTTGGGTGTCTGTGTGTCAGGCAGGGCAAAACACAGATGAGAACAGCCTCCATTGTTGTCCAGACAAGGATTGTTATTGACATCGAGGGGTGAACGTGACTGGAAATTACTGTTGTAAATGGTAACATCTCTTAGCCAATTAATGTTGTCTCGTATTACTGTTGGCTGATCAGTATTGCCTGGCTCCTTGCTGGCTTGGAAGACTTTTTTCAGGTTCCGATCCACCCAGATCATAGAATTTCCAAAGACAGTGATACCATACGGAGTTGGATAGCGACTCCCATAACGCACAATTTCAACATCACCACCATCAGGCTGAATTCTTGCAATCATATCTAAGGAATCATCCACCCAGTAAATGTAGCCATTGCTGTGATCTATGGCCAACCCACGAGGTGTGACGATGCCCTCAGACACAAGAACTGTTCTGTTGGTGCAGTCAAGAAATGCACGTTCAATCTTTGGATTTTGCCCATAATCTGCCCAGAACAGATATCTGGTTTTTGGGTCAACTACTATGTGCCTTGGCATATCTATGGTAGTTTTAAGCAGAACACGGCGATAAGTTGTGTTTAAACGCAAAACTTCTATAAAAGTCTCTGTCAGGAATGCATTTGTAAAATAAAGATTTCCTGTATTTAAAGAAGAAAAAAAACCAATAAAACAAAACCAAAACAAAGCAGAAAAACAAAACAGAAAGTTAATATATAGCAGCAATACCTGAGAAAGATGAGCTGATAAAATACTGTGAAAATACTGAAAATAAAATGAATATACATAAACATCTTAGTACTTGGAAGCATGAGGTACTTGCGTATACTTGTAGGAATTAGAAAGATGACACCCAAACTGACAATAGACAATTAATTTCTAAACCCTCATTGATTGCCACAGGGAAAATCAGTGGTGTAAGATTAAAAGTGCATTAACTACAGGCGTTTATTAGGTGTACCTGTTTTTTTTTTTTTTAATCTAAGCCTTTGGCTTGCCCTTCCATACTCTCATCCCCTCACTTTTTACAACACACAACTATGAAAACCATGTTACGGCACGGCACTGTATACAGTAACTAAATTAAGTATATACATCAGAAGATTATTCTAAAACTCATCCTAAAAAAACTATCAATCAACAGAAGAACTTCTGCAAAACATATATAGATATAGTACGTATGCATGTAAAGTAAAGGTATTAATGGTAATGGTCAGCTACTTAGAGTTGATGGACACATTCTGAAGACTTAATATTTGAGTTAATTTCTAATATGTTGAAATAGGAATAGGAAGTGCAAATGGGAAAATTAAATTTCAAAGACAGTATTTCTTCTGCTTTCTTTACTTTTCATTATAGCTTATAGGATTTGTGCACAGCAATCTGATGGTAGATGAAGGGTCCTTCTTATTAGCAATGTTATCAGTCAACTTTTGTGCACTCTTCTCTGGTAAGTTGTTCACTATGGTAGTAAAGTATAGTAGTAGACTGGATAACAGCTACTTATGAATACACAGACAGAGCCAAATATGAAAGCATCATGAGAGAAAAGGTTCTATACATCTGCTCTGATAAACTTTCATTTTTACGCATACATAGAAACAAAACAGCCACTCATTACTTTCTCTTATTTTAAAATCAATCCATAGACACAGAAGTTAGAATCATAGGACTTCCATTCAATATAATTCCATTGGGATCCATTTATGTAAGTCTAAAATTTTGCAATCTATAAAGAATAACATTCTCCTGAATTCAGCTATGCTTACCTGCTACCCAGTCAATTGCAATGCCACGGATCCCATTTCGTCCTATTCCATTTGTAACAACATTTCTAAAATAAGAACCGTCAGGTTTAATTTTACGTATTGCATTCTGAGAAGAAACTGTGCTACTGAAGTCACACCAGTAAATGAAACCAGAAGGCATGTGAACGTCCACGTGAAGTGCATTTCGTCCTGAAATATTTTGAAAAGTAATAATTCATTATCTTTGATATATACTAACTTATTTAAAACATCTACTATGCCAGCAGAAAATGTCAAAATATTAGACATTATAAGATTTTTTTCCTACTTTAATATCCACATACCTCTTCCTGCTAGTGGTACCATAGCTTCAGAGTGATCAGATGTCTCTAAACTAAATCCTTTAATTGCAGAAAGCATAGAAACAACTACAAATGAACCATATGGGGAACAGGTTCTGTTATCAGGATTTAGCTGAAAGCCAGTAGCACAGGCACAGGAGAACAATCCACCAGGTACAGGCAGGCAAAGCTGCTGGCAAACTCCAATATTATTACTGCAGCCATTTGAAGAACCAGCGGAATCTGTGAAAGACACACATAGCAAGACATAAAAATCTGAACTGTATCATCACAAATTCCCATGGATATATAACCAAATTCATATACTTGCATAGTATTAACAACCAGCTGAAAATAATAAGGATCTTCAACTCTGTACATTTTAGCACACAAGTGTTAGCAATGCATTTGTTGGTTTCTTGTCATCTAAGATTAATGGGGCCAAGAATCAGATAAAATGGATATATAAAACAACACAATTTGTTAATTAGTCAATATTACAATGATTATATTTGAGTAAAAATACATGTGCCAATTGGTGCTGTAACTAGATGGTGCAACATCTCTTTACCAAAACCAGGTAAAATGCTTCTGACACTTCTCCTGAAAGTCTCATCAAACCATTTCCTTCGAAAAAGCATGCATTCTGTCTCTGAGGAAAGTTCAAGTTTTCACAAGTTGGATATCCTGAAATACCTCTTTAGCAAATACTCACTGTCTCTGTAATACACACGTAGGCACTTCAGTCTTGGGACATTATCTCTCAGTACTACTTTGTTTGCTCCAGTGGACTTGTCAACTCGTTCAATAACTTCGTAATCTCGATCAGTATAGTACAGAAAGGTACCATATACAGCAATTCCCCATGGATGAGAAAGATGAACCACCAGAGTCACACGATTTGTACCATCCACATTGCCTTTCTCAATCTAAGAAATCAGTTTAAAGCTTAATATTACATTTCTTATAATAAAAGTACAATGTTACATTACAAAATTAAAATGCAACATATGCTACTTTAATCTCTTCATGCATGAGATTTTTATGTGCAAGGTAGGAAGGAAAGAGTCAGCATGATGTCAATAATGATTTCTGGTTTTACATTCAAATCCTTCATATATTTTTAATGATAATTAGGAAAAACAGTTACTCAGATTTTGATCAGTCCTGCAACTCCCAGTTATATGAATAAACTAAAGTAACTGAATTACTCATGTGAACCATGGACAGAGATAGATGAATAGGTTAAAAAGCAATTATTTAAAAAAAAAAAAATCTCCTACCACTCCTGTGCTTGTGACAGCCCAGTACAACTTTTGTTCCTTAATGTCAATCGTAATGAACTCTACATGGTCAAGGTTGCCAGTGAAGAGGGTTTGTATGCCTGATCCATCCATGTTTGCACTGGCAATCTTTGCTGGGACTCCACTGTCAGTTCCCTGGTCTGTCCAGTACAGCTTCCTGTAACACACATTATCACATCTGTTAGTAAAGCTGATGACAGAGCTCAATGGACTAGAGTCACTTGAGCATATGCTTAAATCCATCCCCTTTGTCAGACAAATACTTCAGCACGTGCTGAACAGAGATGAAAAAAGAAATCTTGTTTGAAAAAAGAGAAAAAGGCTTGTTCTCCTGAAAAAGAGAAATGCTTGTTTCTCTTTAAAAGGAGAACAATAGCTGTTAAATCATTGTTAGAAATCCATAACCTCCCCTGTATCATCCCATGATACTGTCATCAGTTAAACTCAGTAGAGTATTAGGATTATAATAAGAAAGCAGGAGAATAATAATTCTGTTTCACTCATGGCTGCAAGGTTTCAGCAGTGAGTTCGGTTCCAATTCAGCATTAAAACTACAAGTTCAAAAAAATCTCCATGAAACAGAATTCCACTATCAGGCTCTGGGGAATATGTGCACTGCTCTGGCCTCAGTTTTTAAAGAATAGCTAGGGCATGGGCCAGCCAGACACCCAACTAGGGACAAAAAGTTAGGCATCAATTCATCCAAAAGTCTGACAAGTCACCCGCAGAAATGTCTATGCTTCTATGGTCCTATGGAACACTGTGGGGGGTTTTTTTGTTTTGCTTTTTTCCTCTATTTTTTTTTTTTAAAGTGTCATATTGCAATTTTGCATGCTCTGTTGGAAAAAAGCAAATTACAATTCTTTTGGGGAGAAAGCAGTAAAATCATATGTAGTGCTATGCTATTTAACATGTGACATTCTTCCCATGTAGTGTGTCTTTCTACTATAGATAGGCCCCAAGACAGACATCACAAGATATTATCAAGAAAAGCTTCAGAGTTCTCTTTACTCTGGGTTCCCATTTTTCAGATTTTTTTTTTAACAATCATAATATTCTGTCATCCTTTTCAATAAAAAAATTAACCATATAATTATATGGTAAGTTAAGGAGAATGAACATCTATGCAACAATTTTTGAAGCCATGCAATTATTTTCTAGGACTTAGAAAGAGCAAATAAATTCTGTACAAATGTGAAAAAAACCCCAGACCTATCAAATCCAGGACAGAATTTGAAGACCCTAAAAAATTTTAAAAAAATGTGGAGAATATACTCCTGTGCAAAGACCACAGCAATTTTGGAAATTTACCCTCTTGCTGGATCAACTGTCAAACCAATCGGCGTGCCAGCTCCCACAGAGGTGCCATCATTGGTAATCAGTGTTTTCCTGTACATTACGTCACCATGCAGCTTCAGGACCTATGCAAACATTGAACTCATCAGAGCATGAAATACAGAATTTATGACAGATTTTTCAAACTAACGGAAGGAAGCCTAAATCCACAGGGAGAAATTACAGAAGACTCTCTCAAATGCTATGAAGAAAAAGAGCTTTGTTCTGTACTGTAACCACCTCTTCTCTAACGTGTACCCCTTGAATGAGCTGCTTGCATCTTAGAACCTGACCATGTTAACAAGTAAACATCCTAGGTATAAAAATAGTTAATCTTTCAGCTCCTATAATATCTTGAAGGTACTACAGGCTGAACAGGTTGATGCAATGTTGTTTTATAAAATATTCAATTTTATTTGTTTAAATTAGCTGCCTTTAAATCTAATAGTATGTATTTCTATTTTGGACACTAATGACTGGTCTTATACACAATCACTACTGTATTATATACTGTTTATGCTCTGTTTTCCTCCAGTAAATGGCAATTTTATCCTTCACATGCAATCAGACTGCTAGCCTCCAGAAAGCTACATAATATGACATCAAAGCGTTTGGGAGTGGATCTTACTGCGTTTGATGGTAACATTCCTTTATTATCAGAGGCCTTGCATTGGGATCATTGATTTGAAGTGAGAATAGTAATAATAACACTAACTCTAGTGATCAGAGAGGTTGTGGGTCAAACACCAGAAGCCTAATGATTTGAAGAAGGAAAAAGAAAAAAAGAGACAATAAAAGAGAGAGAAAAAAGAGAAAAAAAAAAAGAATGAAGAGATCTATGCATGAATACTGCTTTCAATCTTTTTCACTATGCTCAAACTTAGGTTTATCTCTTCAAGTTTGTAAAGTGTTTTTGTACAGACCGTTTGCATTTTAAAATAAATCTAATTTGTTTTTCACCAAAAAAAAAATATTACTAATTTCAACCTGTATCCTGTATACATAGCAGTGAAAAATCTAGGCTCTTACTTTCCAGTTGTCCCTCTTAAATAATTACCTCAATTGACTGTGTCCCTGGATTACTGTAATACAGGTTTGCAGATATCCAGTCCAGTGCCAGACCAATAGGAGCACCAATAACAGCTGCTGGAGCAAAAACTGTCCTGTTGGCTCCATCTGACCTCACTCTGTGAATTTCACCCTTGGAAAAAAAGATAACAGAAGTGAAAAAATGTCAAGAGTAGAAAACACTGTTCTATTCCAACTATATATGCTCTGACTTTATATTACAATATTCTTTTAGCAAAATGAAAATCCAGGAGAGAGAAATGTATTTGTATATGCTCAATGCATAAACATGGTAAAAATATTATTGTAAATCATAGTTACCCAGTATGAAGAGGCATTACTGTTCACCAGCCACCACCTGATTGACAGAAATAAAATGCCTGTATATATTTAAGCTGTATACAGTCACTCTTCTGTAATTTGTGTTTCATTATCAAAAGATTTTTACCTCACCTCAGTTAACGATCTTGAATATACCAGAAATTGAGTAAAGGAAAATAGTGTTCTCTCCATGCATAAATATTTAAGAACCAAATTTTTAATAAGCTGTAATAGCAAGAATCAAGACTAAGATTAACCTTGCAGGTTTCTTCATAAGGGTAACCCTTGAAATGGTAACTTACGACTTGCAGATTCTATGGTATTAGCTACAGGGTGTGATGGTAAAGCATGATATAAACAAGAACTAAACAGAGAGACAAGCCAGATAAGGGTTTGAAGTGGTGACTTGTAGCTTACTGAGCTTTCTTCAGGTTATGTCGGTTTTACAGGAGTTCTGCAGAAGTTTTGAGTATTATCAGTGAATTTTTCACAACTAGCATTAATATAGAATTGAAATACCAGCAGCTATCGCACATTATTAAGCCTTTTGGAGAAGAGGTCAGTAGGGTTAGGGGAGCTGTGAGCACGTGTTGAAATCTGTTTCTGTCTCCTCACTAATTACTTCCTCCTCCGCTGATGCAGACATGCTGTGCCTGTCCTGGGAAGATCTCTCTGTGGTGGAGGCTCCCAGACAAGGGAGCATTCTTGAGTCTTAACCTAGTTCCTTGAGCAAAGGTTTGCTTAAATAGGGCTATTTAAATACTTCATGGGAACTAAACTTTCTAATTTTAAAAGAATAAATAATTAAACAAATCATAATTCCTTTATAAATGTCACAGAAAAGGGTTTTAAATGAGTGATTTTTAAACTTATTTTTACGTCAAACTTGCAAAAGGTAAAGGAAATGGGTTGGGGAAAAAATGTAAATCTTTTGTGGATGAAAGGTAACAAGTTAGTGTGAACTGTTGCTGTAAAACATAACTGCAGAAATCTCCTTATCTACCATTATACTTCTCCAGGACCTAAGTACTGCTTTCTTTGACAAAAGAACTGCTTTTAATTTTCCAAGAGTGAACACATATTGCTGAATCAGCAGCTTCCTACCACATCCATCTCCCTGACTGCCACAGATTTATTTTTTTTTAAGTGTCCATCCTGCAAAAATTAGGAATATTTTGTGGCAAGTTAGCCTTAGGGAGCATACGTTGTTTCTCAGTTCAGGACAAGCATTAAAAATTCTTAGTCTAACAATTATAATCAACCATTAAAAGTTAGTTCAATTTAATTTTTAGATCTATAAAGCCTCATACGTGCTACCTGGAAATTGCTGTGACTTTACAACTGTTTTCTTCTATTTAAAGAAAAAGATGCCTCTCTACTATGTTACTTCATTAAGTGATCAGACTAGATGCATTGTAATGCTTAGTGCCACTGTGTCCAATATACCGCTCCCATGGAGAAGTGTTCTGGCTGTGTTTGCAGAATTAAGTCCTAAGTCAAGAGAGAGGAGAAAGAGTGGACTATAACAAAGCAGGGCTAAATATGGTTCTGCCAGCTTTTGTCTTGGGCTGAGCCAGAAATAGCATTAATCAAATATTTTAGCTGACAAAGATGAAAACTAATTTACAAAAGAGATAAAGCTTCTTTATCTTTTCCTAGAGGGCAAAAAAAATAAAACAAAAAAACCAACCGCCAAAAAAATAAAAAAACCCCTTTCACTCCTTTCTATTATATTTATCAAAATTCTTACCTGCAATGCTAATACATTTCAGTCAAAAAAAATATTTTAAAATAAAAAGTCTAATTTTAGTGCACATTTTGAACTCAAATACTAACTTACTGGATTTTCAACCCAATAAATCATCTGTTCGGAGTCATCAAAGTCAACATCAACACCATTTTGAACTCCTGCTATTGGCACCATAGCATCATTCGTCTTCTCCTCGGGGTTCAGAGAAATTCCATAAATTATATTATCCCTTACAGCAATAAGGAAAGGATGTTCAACTGCGAAAATATATAATGTAATTCAGAGTTGTTTCTGATCAAGAAAATGGCATTATGATATGCTTCCCCTCTCCCACCCAAAGGTTCCCTGATGCTGAGAATGGTTGAATGTTAACTATGATGTTTTGTAACCACTTACCTCTTAGTTTGTTCCCTCACTAGGAATGAGGTTGTTGTAGTTGTATTAACATTTAAAGTTTCAGCACTGTGCAATCACAACACATGTGCAAGCAAGAGGGAGTAAATAAGGCAGGATCACTCATTGCTGTCCAAGGGGAGAAGTACATTCACGCAGCTGCTCTGAGCAGCTTTTTAAAAACTCTGAGAACGGGAACCAGCAGGACAAAGCTCTGAGTGCTATGCCTGAGATGGGTTCTAATGCATACTGAGCAGGACTCACAAGCAGGGTACAACATCACAGCAGTAACTGCTCAACAGTACTATTAAATATAACTCCAGTACTGTGTTTTCTTGTTTTATCTCTAAGGGAGTAGACATACTCCCTTACAGTATATTTACTTCTAGGTGCACTTGTACCCTTAGGCTTAAATCTTACTAAGAAAGGCATTTAGTCAGGTGATCTGAGAAAAAGCATTGGAGACCTGTGGAGTATGAGTCAGCAACTTCAGTTCTTATCTGCTGGGGAGCAGGGGAAGAGAATGTCCTGAACACCAATTCCCCTATTCCTTGAGCTTTTGCCTTTGGAGAACAAATTCTAGCCTCTTCTCTCCATAGGCACAAGCTACCACTTGATAGGGAACTGAGCTACTGCTGCTCTTCTATAATAGATCAAAGATTTGTTTTGGCTTGGTTTTTTTTGTTTTGATTTCCTTTACTGGCTGCCTAACACATTTATATAAATTTTGCAGTGAAATATTTTATATGAAAACCCACAAATCACAGCATCATTCCACATCTCAAAAATTATTCTCCATACTTGTCTTTGGCAACTCGAACTATTTATCAAATTTGACATAAACTTATATTTTGTTTGTCTCAATACAAAAATCCCATTTTGGCAAATCATTGCCTGAAGCTAGCCCTGCCTATGAAGTTCTTGGACTTATTCGATGGACTTTTTTTTCCCCTAAGAACGTGGCACGCCACTGCTCTTCTATGAAACGTTTGCAAAGAACAGCAAAATTCACGTGACATTGTCCCAATGCACACAAGACCCTGGAGTCATTATTCCCTTTCTAATCGTACACAGTACAACACTAATGAATCCTGCTGAAATACCGATATGTAATTCTCCAAGCTAGACTGTCTGTACTTCAGAATTTTGATAGTCTCATTTAAACAGTTATATTCTACAGAAATTTTTTTGCTGATTGTTGCCTTTAACACCTATGCAAATCTATACAGTCTGATTATTCCTCATTCGTATAATGTACAATAAAGCAAATTTCCTGAGCTATACAGATCTAAAAATCTGTGTAGCTTCATCAGATAGACATTAATATAACTACTGCTAATCTAAAACTTAATGCAGGTTTACATGACAAATGATAATCCATATAAAATTCATGTGTTGTTATATTAAATATGTAAATTTACCATATTAATACAATATTTTAATATACACAAATTCCTTGCTTTGTTTCCAAGCCAGCTTGTTACATTACCCTCTTTAATACCAATCTGAAATGCAGCTTAAGGTAAAATAAGTGCAAAGGCAATCTTATAATTATCTGCAAAAAGGTGCAATCCTAGAATCAATGACTTTACATCAACATGAAGTTAGCAGTATTTAATATGCGAACTAAATAGGCAGAGACCATCAATATTGACCTTTGTAGAGACACTGGGCAACCAAATGCATGCAGCTCAGTTTAATCTTTCTTCTGAAACATTGTGCTGGTCTATTAAAGTAAACAATGACAGCAAGGATAAGGATAATAGTAAATATTAGAAAAGAAAAGGTAAATGCCTATTCCTCTGTAATCATTAGCAATAATTAAAGTCTTTTATGATGAAAGGAATGAGCATATTTTTAATAACTTTTTCTGTTGTGTTGACCTTCAGCAAATACATTATTTTTAAAAAAAAACACAAAATTTGTAGCTTGTTTTACATACTGTTTTAAATGTATAAATTCCATCTAAAAAGAAAAATTAAGACCATATAGTTTAAAAAAATTGTGCTTCATAGAAGGATATTTCTATTTCTCTCTTACACAATTTATATTGAGCAATTATGTAATTTATAAAAGGGCCACAACTGTACCTAAGTAGATGAGGGAACTTTGCAACATGTGGGAAGTAAAGATAAGAACTGTCAATAGCTCAATTCATTGGCAAAACTGGGTCAACCTCTACACATGCATGTGCACTGCCATGTTCAATTTCTTTCATCATGATCCCTCTACAAGCCTGCACATACTAAAACCAGTACAGATTCCTAAAAGAAGCCCTCTTTTTTTTTTAATAGATTAAACAAACTTGCACTTCATTTCAGATTATATAAATTAGTAATTTTTTTACTGGTGCTAAGAAAAACGTGCATGCAATACAGCTCTTTAAAGAACACACTGCTATGTATCAAGCAGCAAATCAGCATGATATTGCTTTTAAAATTTAGATAGTTTTAAAAGACAGGGATCTTTTGACTGGCAGAGATTTCTAGTGTTAGCTCACCCCAAAGATAGTTTCTACTTAAATTTTGGTGATTTGACACTTCCTTATTAGGGAGGCACCAAACCAGGGATGAAGGAGAACTACTGATGCTATTTATCCTGAAGGACAAAAATAACGTAAGAAATGGGCATAAACTGGGGAAAGACTATATTTGAACAGAAAATCAGGTTCCCAAGTATCAAAACTGTGAGGTTCAGTGAATTTTAGGGACAAGAAACCAAAGTAATCTTAAACTGGAGCTTGACTGGTGAAAGGGGACATCTGATGGTTGGACTAGATGATCTGAAAGCTCCCTTCCAACCAAGACAATTCTATGATTCTATGACATGGTAGCCAAGGACAAGAAGGAAACAGACATGAATGACCAAGAAAGTCCCTTCTAGTCCTGCATACTGACACTCCTGCATACTGCAACTCTTAAAAAAAGGTTTTCCAACGCAGTATTTGTAATGAGAAGGATAACATTCTTCTAAAGTGTGTTTTCATTTTGAATTGATGCTGAGCTCCTTCCAGATGTATTCCAACAGCAAAATATTCCATGTGTTGAGAAATTTTAAAATGTGGCTTCTTTATAAAATGCTTAAAGGAAAATTGAGTTCATCCATTTTCCCAAAAGAAGCATCTCAATCTGACTGAGCCCTTGCCAGAACCTGGCTCCAAACCTTTAAGCCAAGTAAGTTCTGTGCCTCAGATGAAATCTGCCTGGAATGGCCCCAAACTCATCTCATGAGCAGCAGCCCACAGATCTGAAGTACGCTTTTTGCCTGACAGAGGAATGGATTTGACAGTGTCAGGTCTTATTTTTTTATCTCTCGTTATTACTGCCCTACCTTTCATGCAGCTCCTGTTATCAGGAGAAAGCATCCACCCTGAAGGACAAGCACAGGAAAAAAAAAGTGGTCCAGATGAAGAAAGCAAGCAGAGGTGGCTACAGGGGGATGATGCACAAGAATTGATACCTGAAAAGAAAAAAAGAAAGTATTAGCAACTGTAACAATATGAGCAACTGGAAAGAATATTCAATCTGATTGCTACTGATAGTATCAACCCAGTGGTAAATCAGTTTTACTGTTTCCTTCAAATTATGAAATTAGTTATTTCAAAGAAAGAACTACAAGCAATATAATACACTCATAAAAGGATATAATTATTCAAGTAAAACCAGTACCATTATCACAGTGGTCTTTTCAAAGTTTTTGTATCATAGAAAATCTTTCAAACTCCTTTTAAATCTTTTCTTAACTGCACCAGGAGGCCTGCAGGATTTTCAGTCTTTAATCATTATTATCTTTCTAGATGGGAGATTTAAATTATTTACTGAAGTTTCTTGGACAAAACTAAAGAGATACAATAGCTGCCTACACCTCTTTCAAAGGCAGTGGGAGTTCAATGCATGATTTCTTGGATCATTTTGAAACTGTCAGTCTAAGCTCGTAAAATGTAAAAAAGACAGCGAAAACGGTTTCTACTGACTGCTATTATTACTATACATTAAAATTCAACCATTTAGTTCTCTTCCACGAACTTGCTGCTGAAGAGCATTTTTCAGGATGAGCCATCTTTGTAAGAAAATAAAAATCAGATTTTGAATATAGCCTCCACAATTGCAGCAGGCCTTATTCTAAGAAGCTTGGAAGTTGCAGGAAATGACACAATTGTTCCTAATACAAAAACTAACAAGAACTGAAAAAAAATTAACAAGGTGAAAATAAAACAATAACATAAACTCAAAACTCAATCTGTAAGAAAATTATTCATCTCATCAGTATAAAAGTCTAAACTCTAGTTGGTGTAAGGTCTAATGATTTACAAAAAAAGAAGAGTGGATGACAGTTTCAATTCTGCATCTGGAATTTCAATCAGCAAATAACTATTTCTTCATTTGTAAACATTAGTATGTTTTGTTATTTTGCCAAGTGCTGTCTGGCCACATAAAGTACAACAGAATAATTCTAAATGAAAAATCATAAAATGTATTAATTTAATACAATGAAGAAAAATAAACAATTTTCTCCACTACAGATAGAAAGTTTTTTAAACCTTGAGTTGCAGAATAAAACCTCTTAAACCAGAACTGTGATGTATAAATTAATGGTACCTTCAGTGACTGAACAATTTGCAGTGAGAGTGCTAAGTGGCTTTAGCTCTGAACATGACTGAGGAATGTTTTATTCCAAAACAAATATAGCACTAAAATTAATAGTACCTTAGTCAGATGCAAGCCTCGGCCCTTCCTGGTATTNGGGTTTTATTTATTATTATTATTTCCTTAAGTAAAATAATGTAAAAGTGCTTTCAGAGAAGGTTGATGACAGGAATCTTGTCTGAAAGAGTTCTGTGTATAGTAATAATATCATTGAGTCTGGTATGCCACAAAGAAAAATTGTTAGAACTAAAATGCATTCCAAAAATGCTCCAATTTTCTTATAAAACCAGCATGTACTACTTCCCTATCGTTCTTTTTGGCTAGTCTTTATGCTTATATGCTGCCTTGGTTATTTTCCTTAAACACCAGGCTGGACAGGCTGAAATTACCTTCAGTTGCAAGTCAATAGTATGAATTATTTGCTTGTTTTAATACAACCCATTTGCTGATAAGACTGATTCCAGGAGTGCCTATGCATGGCATTACTGGATGGCTTATTCTGGAGTTACCAAAGTTGTTCTGCTGAACTTACCATGAGGTTGCTTTACAGGATGGACTGCCACAAGCCCCAAAGGCTGGTGAATGTTGTAAATCATAACTGTCTGGTTTCCTCCATGCCATTTATTGGCCCGAATTACTCGATTGGAATAGCGGTCACTCCAGTACACAAAATCTTCAAAGACAGTTAGAGCATGTGGATGCTGCAATATCTAAAAGGCAAGGATTTTTACCAATTTAGTTCAGGAGATTTTTTCTTGCAATGAAGTAACAGCAGAGCTGAGCATAATTTAAAAAAAAAAAAAGAAAAAAGTGTCTGTGTCTCAAATGATATTTTNATTTAATACAATGAAGAAAAATAAACAATTTTCTCCACTACAGATAGAAAGTTTTTTAAACCTTGAGTTGCAGAATAAAACCTCTTAAACCAGAACTGTGATGTATAAATTAATGGTACCTTCGGTGACTGAACAATTTGCAGTGAGAGTGCTAAGTGGCTTTAGCTCTGAACATGACTGAGGAATGTTTTATTCCAAAACAAATATAGCACTAAAATTAATAGTACCTTAGTCAGATGCAAGCCTCGGCCCTTCCTGGTATTAAATTTTTCAAGAAAAAAAAATGTAAGTAACTCTAATATTTATGAATCAGAAACACTCCATACACAAGAATATAGCAGAAAACGAAAGACAATATTTGTGTCAATATATTTCCTCTCTTCAAGTCATGACAGGACACTGTAAAAAGTCTGATTTGGAAGATAACTCTACTTAACAGAAAGAAAAAGGAAAAAAATATTTCCTTTTTTTTTTTCTGCCCCCCTCCT
>VXBO01007728.1:99001-213586 GCA_013400135.1 Rhinoptilus africanus | reverse complement strand
AGACAGTTAGAGCATGTGGATGCTGCAATATCTAAAAGGCAAGGATTTTTACCAATTTAGTTCAGGAGATTTTTTCTTGCAATGAAGTAACAGCAGAGCTGAGCATAATTTAAAAAAAAAAAAAGAAAAAAGTGTCTGTGTCTCAAATGATATTTTTCAGCAAAAGAATATGAAATATCATCTATTGCCTGAAAACAAGATATTAATTGTGGGGGAAATATAAATTTTATTAAAATGAAAATGCTAAATAGATCCTGTGAGATGTACTGCATGGTGAATTAACAAAGCAGTGTAACTGTAGGCAGAACACAGGAAACCAACAGATAAAGACTCAATTGCAGGTTTTCAAGGGTACAAGAGGAAATCTCTAGTGAGAGTTATGGACCTGTCCTAACCTTGCATCTCTGATAGCTCCCCTATAATTTACCAGAAAGTCAAAGTGGCATTTCAGAAAACTAGGAATGGGGCAAGAAAGATTACACCAGCTCCTACTTCTCAAGAATTGCATCTCTAGCCAAAAATAAAAGCCCCAAGGTTCAGTTTTTGAAAATATACATGTGGTTATTCATACCACCTTATGTGTACCAACATGTGAACTATTGTGCTAGTACAGGGACAGTGCTACAAGCTGCCAGTAGTACTTCATTGGGAGATAGCCTGAAAGAGGGATGGTCTTCATGAAGTGCCCTGCACACAGCAAGTCCTGGAAGCATAAAACCTTTCACTGCTGTCAAGAATATAGCAATCATCACTCACAGAAGGTGACTGGGGAAATTTTTTCCAGGTTTTTTGTATTGTATTTGCCTACAGCAAGTCCACCAGCTAGTAGCAGCAGTGTCAGATGTCACCTTTAGACTTCATGTATACAGATAGAAAAAACGAGAACAATCTAAAGCACTAAGTCTACACTCAGCTCCAGGTTCTGCTGAAGATCTCCTGACAGACTGTGAATAGGAGATGCATCCTTGCTGTAGCAAGCATCAAAAGTACTTCATACCTGCTTCACCTAAGTATTTTGAAGAAAAATACATCCAAGTCTATGACAGTACAAATATGTTTCTAAGCATATCAGCAAGGACGTGGGAAAACAATGTTTTCTTATTAATGTCTTACCAGATCACTTGCAACCACCTGTCGTCTGTTGTTTCCATTGTAATCACAAAAATCGATATAATCAAGATAAGCATCAGCAAAATAGAGAAGTTTATTTGGGTAATCAATGGAGAGTCCATTGGGCCAGTAGATTTTATCATTAATAATCACTGTTCGCATTTTGCCATCCATACTGGCTTTTTCAATTCGAGGATTTTGTCCCCAGTCAGTCCAGAACATCACGTGAGCACTGAAAAAAGTAACTTGTCGTTACCAATCTGAAAAAAAACCTAGCTGCCTGTTGAGAAACATTATACAGACTCATATGCCAAAAAACAGAAACAACCTTTTTAAGAAAAGTCCTACACAATGATACTGAAATTATTCATTCCAGCAATATGCTTACTTAAGATATTACCATAATTTCTGTTGTAAAAATTCTTTCAATAATTCTACTGCTGTTTTCATTTGGCAATAATAGTGGCATACAGAAGCTATTGTTACCGCTGGCTTTCAACATTGATTATAATCTGATTCTCCAGTTGCTAAATAATAATTTTATATAGGTTTCTACTTGTACAGGCATGCACTGATAATGTTAACTCTATAACTGAAGAGCCCTGCATGGCTGGCAGTAAACTGAGTTCAAGACACCGAAGAGCTAAAAATGTAAAAAGAGTAAAAGTTTGTCCATTAACAGTTCAAATCATAACATTCCATTTACTCTATACCACTTGCTGTCTGAAATGGGAAGGTGCTTTTGTGATAAGATTAATGTGGTATAGATAATAATTTTAGATTTGAGGCAATGAAGGAATCTGTTCCTTGGCAGGTAGGCATATCACATTATATTACGTGTAAGTTTGTGGTATATCACCAAGTAATAATGATACGTCAGAATTTTGAATTAACAGTTCTTAACTAGGAAACAAATGTAGGAAAATGCATTTTACAGTGAAAAAACCATCTTGTTACAGTGAAACAGGGCAACAGATCACAAACAACTACCATATTACTTTAAATATTAAATCAACTAGTCTTAATTTTTCTCTGCCACTTGTCACTTAAAATTACAATAAAATTTGGGCATATCTCAAATTCGAATAGTGTTACATCTTAAAATATGCATCCTTTCAAAACAAAACATAAAAAAATTCTTACTCAATTCTGGGATCTAACACTAGTCCCCTTGGGTTTGTTACATTTTCACTAATCAGCACAGTCCTGTGGCTCCCATCCATTTTAGAGACTTCAATTGTTTCCAGAACAAAGTCTGTCCAGTAAAGATTGCGACCTACCCAGTCTACCGCTATACTTTCAGTCACGGTGACACCACTGTCAAACACNAGAGAGAGAGAGAGAGAGAGAGAGAGAGAAAACAAACTAGTTGATATCAAATTTTTACCCTTTCCATTTCTATAGATGTGGAAATACGGGGAACCAAATCTCCAACATTATCTGGGTCTCTTATGCAGAATGAGTCACAATGTACATATCCAAAGCACTGACAAAGCATATATCCAAACACTCCTAACTTCAGTGGGTCTATTGAAGAAGCTATCACCTATTAACATGAAAAATCAACTTGCAGCTTGATGTTTAAAAAGGGTTCTTGAAAGCATTCTGTTTTCTTTTTCAAAAAACTACATGAAATGTTGACTTAGTATCTATAAAGTTGTTTCAATTTATCTATGTTGTCTCTCTTCTTACTATCTCGGGATTTCCCTCTTCCCCTTTGTTAATGGGAGATACACTGTCTTCATTTTCTCTCCACAATGAAAAGATGAGACTAATTCAGCAAAACTTACTATTTTTCGGTCAGTCCCATTCTGATAAGCACTCCAAATTTTATCCTGTGTTGTATCAGACCAAAAGATACGATCTGTGATTGAATCAAAATCAATAGCCACAATATTGCTCCCATCCCGAATCAGAGAATAAATACTGTGTGACTGTGAGGTGATGTTGTCCACAACAATTTGGTTACGACTTGCCACCAGCAAAAGAAGATTCCCAGACTCTGTCAAAGTAAAAGAAATTAAAATAAACCAATAAGCTATTCAACAGTAATTCTGTAAGGAAAAGAAAGACTGAGTAATTCGATACAGTAGCATCAAAGCTATTGTATCTAGATACTCATATTGAAAGGACAAATTCAAATCAATTCTCAGGCCAAGAAATTTTAACATATCCAGTTTGTCCATCCTGAATTTTAGATCTACCTTGGCTTGTCTCTACCCTTTCTCCATTGTTTACTTTTTCTACTAGACTACCCTTCCAGTCTCATATCTGGACCTCGAGTCCTCTTCTCCATTGTCCAGTCAGTTTGCTGCAGACATCCAACCCTCATACCTCCATAAACCACTCTCAGCTCCCAGTCCTGATTCAAAACCCAAAGTTCTTTAGACCACCAGTTACTCTACTTGGTCTGACTCTTCCTCTTTTTGAGCCAGCCTGCTCTTTTTTCCCCTTTAACCTGTATGGGGACCAGGGAGGAGAACAAACAGATTACAGGAAAGCCATAGGCTGCTGTGGTTAGATTACTGTGCAGCAGTTTATACTAGTAAGCTGCTGAAAAGCAACTGAAGAGTAGCAACCATAAAGACAGCAAACTATGAAAAGTAAGGGGCAAACTTATTTGCGGGTCAATTGCAAGAATATTCCACAACCTTAATACACCTTTTAAATCAGGAAACCTGTGGTGACAAATTCCACTGGGTATGTGGCCCCTCTGTACTGTCAGTGTACTACATAAGAGATAGAGAACAACAGACAGCTGGGTTGTGTCACTGTTGTTTGCTCTTTTGAAATGAATAAAGTATGGCATAGGCACTAGTTAAGTCCTGTGAAAGGCTAGGATTTAAACATTCTGTAAGCATTGAACTTAATAAAGAGCAAATACTAACCTATGGCTTACAGGTGCCTAGCATTGCTTTTCTCCAGAATATTATTTTTGATCATTCCAGGGTTAAAAATTACAGTGTTAATTTAAATATAATATTTCAAGGAAATAATAGTTTCCAATTAACCTCTCAGCTTGCAGTTTTAATAGTCAAGGTTGTCTGCCATGAACAACTTTGCCTGTTTACATTGGCTCTTTTCAAAGAGAACAATATGAAAATGGCAAAGCTGGACATTGTCCAGACACTGTTGTTGTTCTTTAGGTTGACATCAATGCTCCTCACCTGCTGCTTTACAAGTTTTCGCATTGGTTTCTAGAATGTATCCTTCATCACAGTAACACCTAAAAGATCCTCTCTCGTTGTAACAATGCTGACTACAAAAGCCTGGAGGGTAACATTCATTAATATCTTCACAAGTCTTGGAGTCATTTGCAAGCTGGTACCCAAGAGGACAGGTACACTGAGCTCCAAAGGGTCCTTGAATACATTCATGAGTGCAGCCGGCATTATTGTCAGAGCAGCTCTCCTGATCTGAAATGGGATTGGGGAAGGAAATAAGCAAATAGTTAATGAAAGCTTATGCTGAATTTATTACTTTGCTAGTGTAAGATTGCTACTAAAACATGGTTTCGCAATCATCAGTTATGCAATGTAAGACTGGACTGAGGCCCTCATGCAAAATATAACACACCCAATGCACATCAAGGCAGGTAAAAACATAGTATGTACTACTGAATCCCATTAGATGAATGCTAAACAGAAGGCTGTCAAACCATTTATAACACATTTTTCAAAACCAGCTATAAATACACAAAAATTGACTGTACCATTCCAAACCTAAAATTGTATTAATAAACAATCATTTGAAGTCATTTATAATCATACCTGGCTGGGGTTCGTCTGAGAAAGTGCATTGATTAAAGAGAAGGAGGAGAGAGGAAAAGAAAGAAAAAGGTTATGCTTAAATCAATTCATAATCAACATAAATACAAATTCTGGCTACGTGTCAGTTTTTAGATTTTTTTATGATTTTTGAAGTTAGAAATTTAAAGGAAAATATTAAGGACTGAATCACATTTCATCTAAACTTAAAGCATACCATGCTTTCGTGAATGTGTTTAGGAATACAAAGCTTGTTCCCATATTGCTATATAGAAACTTATATTGAATTTAGTGGAAGTCACATCTGAATTCAGAGCACAAGATTGCATATAGCTAGTGAATTCATCAGTCATCATCATAGTCTCCTTTCACTGCAAGCAAGTTTGACTTAGTAATTTGAGCTCTAATTTCAGCATGCTTGCAATTCTGCTAGAAATGCTGCTGCACTAAACACAGCATGCTGAATAGTCCATTTCTCTCTGAAGCTGCAGCACATAGTAGGTTATAGTAGATGCTTGAGCAGTAACTTACTGCACAATGGGGATTCATCAGCTCCATTAGGACAATCGGCAGAATTATCACATACTTTGCTCAGATTCACACAGATACTGTGACCTGGACATTGCCATTGCCAGCTGGGGCACCGGAAGGGTTGAGTAGGACAATCCCTCTCATCGCTCATATCCCTGCAGTCATTATCACCATCACAGATCCATGCTCGATAGACACAGTTGCCATTATCACAGCGGAAAAGAGATGGAGGACAGGTCCTGGCAGGACACCTATGATGTTCATCTGAGCCATCTGCACAGTCAAGATGGCCATCACATTCCCAGGTAGAAGGAACACAATTGCCATCTGATTGGCACTGGAATTCATTCTGGTGGCACATCCCTGGTGGTCTTGTAGCTAAAACAGTGACATTTAACAGTTCAGAAGCTGTTTCAATTTTACATAGAGAAGCAAAATCACCATGTTCAGTTCATCTCTTGCATAAGTAGTTACAACACTATTAAGAACTGTGTTGCTTTTAGATCAGGCTATAGAATCACAGTCGGTCAATCTACATGACGCTTCAAAATCTGGCCAGTTTAACACATACTTTATAATATGGTGAACAAGGCAATTCAACTTATTATATTTTGAGCAAGCACGTATTGATATCTATGTACATGCACAAAGCAATATGAAATTTCTTGCTGAAACTAGTTTTCACTGTCCTGCATTACAACATTTTAACTAACTTAAATGTACAAAATTAATCAAGGAAAAGTTTCAACCCAGCTCTCGTAGATACAAGGTTTTCAGTTTTCTAGATGAATAGACCTCTTAATTTTGCTTTTAAATCCTGAGACTAAGGTGCCAAATAAAACAAAATGTTAGAGCCAAAAGAAATGTAAAGTCTACTCTTTGCCAGAAAAACCTGCTCTTGAGATGGAACCTACTGTGTTTGAAATTTCTGCCCAGAAAAAACGATTTATAGACAAATTTCCCTAAAAAAATTTTGAGGTCTTAAGGACAGTAGTGCCAATTAGTTGACATAGCAGATAAAGGAAATTTTCAGAATTGTCATCTAATAACTGAAGTCTTTCTTTCAGCATCAATATACTTACGGCAATCAGTCTCATCTGAGTGATCATTACAGTCAAATACACCATCACACTGGTAGTAGGTGCTGATACACTGGTCTCCACTTAGACATTTAAACTCTGTGGCACTGCAGTTATATACTACAAAATTTAAAAATATTGATGTTATTTATCTATTTTACAGAGCGAGACTGCACCCAATTTTTCTACAGGTGCCCAAGTCAGATATATCAGGAGTTCAAGCTCCATGATTTCCCTAGGACATAGAAAATGCAGTCACCTTGGAATTAACAGAAAACAGAGGAAACAGATTTCATCCCTTTGCAACCGTCCTAGAGATCAAAGGGCTTACAAAAATGCTAAAACAAGCATCATAAACAGGGTTAATTTATGGATAGGTTTATTATGCATTCTGCTATCTTGGAGCTGGTAATATGAGATCACCAAAGACCCCTGAGGGGGCAAGAGGGAGGAAACAATAATGAGGCATTCAAACGAAGCTACACTTACTGCAGTCACGCTCATCAGCACCATCTATACAGTCTTTGTCTCCATCGCAGACATAGAATGGGTCAATACAACGATGGTCTGGACACTGAAATTGCCTGGGTTCACAAGTACCTGTGAAAGCTATTAAGAATGACAATAAATGCAGATATGTTTCTCCTCTCTCTTCTGAAAACAGCATAATACTGGGACAGAAGAAAAACACTACCAATAGCTTGCAGCAACTAGTAATCATAAAAATATACAAGCCCTAATACGTTTGTATCAGGTAATTATTTATTTAAATGTTGACTGGGGCTCACACAAAACAAACAGAAGATTCCACTCAGAGGTAAATAAAGCTTGAGAAAGTATATGGAAAAACTACTGTCTTACGTCAGGTAAAAACTTTCAGACTCAATCAGCTGACTATGCCATTAGTCATTACTGAGATCGCTATTGAAATAAGTGCTTAGAACATCTAAGCATTAGTGGCTTTTTGCTGTAAATTGCAGTGGATGACATGTAGAACCCTGATTATAACAGCTGTCCCTTTATATTTTTTTCTTAATTATTTTTCTGCTTTCTTCTTGGCTCTGGTAGTTCAAATTAGATGAGGTTTCCACATCTTATGGACTGCAAATTATTAGTCTAACTTAGCTATTAGCTTCCTAATTTAATTTATCATCCTTACACCAACAGACATATCTATGCAGACATACACAGTTGTTTATAAAACAACTGACAGTTGTGATACTCACTGCAGTTTTTCTCATCTGACCCATCACCACAGTCATTGTCAGTATCACATAGCCAGATCCTAGGAATACATCTTCTGTTATCACAGGTGAACAGGGTTGCAGGGCATGAAGTGGGTCCTTGTGTAGGACAATGCAATTCGTCACTGCCATCAAAACAGTCATTATGTTTATCACAACGCCAGCGGCCTGGAATACACTGTCCAGTGGCACAGGTAAAAGCTGATGAAGCACAAGTATTGTCTAAATAAAAAATAAAACAGGACACTTTTATATAGATGTCCAAAACTTGCTTTCCTTGACAGAGTATTCAGTACATTTCGTATATGTACACAATGTCTAAAATATGCATCAAATTCTAAAATGCACATTGTTTAAAATTAAAAATTTGTGGTTATGTCAATATGCTGCAGAACTGAACAGGATACTTACAAGCTTTTTTAAACTGCAAGAATCAATAAAAAATAAATTGCTAAGCACTTAAAACAATCTAAAGAACAAGAAAAATAACTTCTTCAAATAGCCATTTACTTTTTACTTTCCTTTTCCCCAAAAGACATTCTAGTTATTCTAAGACAGCCCACACATAAGAAATACAGTTTATACCCGAGTCATACTAGTTAGTCCTACATATTAAGGAGCACATTTTATTAATATGTCCTCTTTTTTTGTTTGTGATTTAAAAGAAATATTAAGTCTGAAGGAAGAAGCACCAAATATGTCATTAAAGCCAAGAACTCTTTGATATCTTATAAAATATAATTATCCCACTGTTCTCTCAATTACACAAAGTGTTTTGTGTAAAACACTACAGTAACACCAGTAAATGAACTAATGTGCTTTTAATCCACTTCACTGTAAAAATCCAGATGTAACAAACAGTTCGGAAATGCCAAATATAATGAAAACAAAAAAAATTTCTATTCAGATATTAAATGAAATAAAATGTGCTGCTCTAATCTTAGAGGACAGTTAGACATGGATATGGATTTTTTATTTTTCTTATGGTGCTGTTTTTTTAAATATCTTTATTAGGACAGTTTGTCTGTCCCCATTGATCAAAATAAGACAAGCAAGTGATATTCCAATATATTTCAAAATTTACAAAAAACTAAGAATAAAGATAACTTTTTTCTTTAGAAGATATATTTTTGGGTTTTGAGAACTAGTGAGATATGAATATTTTTGTGCTTTCCTTAGGTGGCCAGTGCTGATTCCCATATTCCCATGAGTCATCCAAATAATTTCCAAAGTAACTAATCTCCCAGGTAGATTTCAAGATTTACCCACAGATGCAACCTTAAAAAATTGGGGTTTATTCCAATAAAATCAGACTGACCCATCAAATTTCCTGAACTGCAAACAACAAATACTAACTGTAAATGACAGGAATTACTTACTTAAAGAACCACAGTTTTGTTCATCACTGTTATCATGGCAATCATTAACACCATCACACCGATAGTACTGAGGAACACATCTTCCATTACCACAGGAAAATGAGTAGGAGCCACACTGCAAAGTGGGTGGCTCATTAGACGGATCTTCAACACATGTCAGCTGATTTGCAGCCAGCTTCATGCCATAAGGACAACCACAAACTCTCTGAAAATTTGGTACTGGGAAACAGAAATGGCTGCAGTCTCCATTGGGATTTGTTCCTCTATTACAGTAGTTAGAGCCTTAAAAAGTGATAGAGAATTCAAATGCATACAGTACTGATAACAGCTTGGGAACTATTAAAAATGCATAGTAACTGTAAAAGAATGTTTTACAAAAAAAAAGGTGCTGTAGCAAATCCTAGTTTTGCACACACTGCAAACCAGGGTCAAGTCCATTGACAGTAATAGCAGTAGTAAGTCAGAAGTCCCACATTCCATATACTCTTCATTGACACAAATGTTTATGGAAGCCAAGAACAAACTAGTAAATTTCAGCTACTTTTTCCCAATTTTCAGCAACTGTCTGGAAACAAGTATACTACCACAATTGAGGTTCTTTGTCTGAGCAAGGCTAGGAGACCTGATACAATCTTTGGACACCAGATAGATGGTGAGCCTTAGCACACAGTTTGATCATGTTTGCTAAGTTCATTGGATGTTTTACTAGATTAACTACAATACCAAATCCTAGTTTTAGACTATAGAATCACATAGAATTCAGTAGTGAAAAGAAGAAAAAAAAAATAGAGACTTATGCTCAGTGATTCCTTTAAGAATAGCAGTTTGATTAATAAATGTTTACCCAATTCCTCCAAATAAATAGTTCCGTTCAACTAAAACTTCTACCAGAAAAGAGAAATGCAAGGTTGTAGTTGGTGGTACAATTACACAAAATACAACGGACTCATAATTTCATTTTACAAGGTTATTAAACAAAGTAACAGAAGTAGTGGAGGAAAACTGCATAGAGTCACAAAACAATGAAATATACGTGTGATTGCAAGTGCCTGTGCTGCCTCCATGCATGTAATTTACAATTCAGTAAAGCCATTTCTAAAATTGAGATTGAAAAGCTGATGTCCTGATATTTTGTCTCTTATTCCATATTTCATGTCTTTCATTTGTACAACAAAAGAGCTCACCTATTTGGGAATGAGCATCATATGCTTTAACATGCATAATGTTACTAATGCCCCTCCTTATAATAGTCATTTCTCCTCCATCAGACTTCCTCACTCGAACTATTCCACCAAGTCTCCAATCAGTGAAATAGGCATAACCTGTTTTGAAAGACATTTAACATAATAATTACAAAGCAATATGGCATAAGAGATCAAGCACCATGAGAAAAACTACAAGGCTTTTCATGTATATTTAATACTTTGTCATAACTGTTTAATGAAAAAGACAAAAGGATTTTCAACACTAATTCAGTCAAAGTCAGTCCTTCAGTCATAGGCAGACATAAGTTAGAAAAACGAGCCTTCTCAGATTTCACTTAAATTGAGATATAACAGACTCAACTGTCATTTCAAATTCCAAGGCAATTTTAGAAGTCAGTCATTAAGACACTTTCCAGAAAATTCCAAAATATTTTTGAACATATTTTTACAGAAAATCAAAAGGCGGCACTGATATCTTTCTTAACACACAACATAAATCCAGTCATAAACTCTACATACAATAAATAAAATCCTGAAATTGCTGATCATCTCTAGGGAGGTGACTTACCTTGTCTGTCCAGCATGAGTAGCCCACCTTGGAAGCTATAATTAGTACAGCATATCTGCCTTCTTGCACTAAAAGAATTACCTGAGCTGCCTTGAATTATTTAAACACAAATATACATAAAACTAGTCCTAAAAAATGAGTAAGAAGTACTAAATGTATATATTTTTATAGAAACTTTCAACAGTGTTTTGGAAAGCAGTAGGAAAAGAAGTATTACAAAGGCCACGTTATTTTCTCTCACATATTCATGGATCATCATATGAAAAAAAAGTCTGTGATGGTAATAGATAATATTTTTCAATGCCAGACTTACCTCCAAAAATAGTTAGGCCAAATGGGTGAGTCATCTGAGTAATACGTTCAAGAGTCCGTCTATCCAGCCCATCAAAGGTGCTGTGCTCGATTTTATCAAAAAAGGCATCCACCCAGTACAGCCTTAGAGAACTAGAAATAATGAAAGCGTTATATATCTTCAAATGACACTATGTCCATTAGGAAGCACTAACATTTGCTCAAATAATAATCTTAAATCTGACAAGAGGATATTGGGGTATGTGGGGAGAGATTCTGAGAATATTTTACATTTTACAGGCTTTTTAATGAATTGAAAAATAAGGCCTTCAATACAATAGTGCCAGTGCATGCAATCTAACACAATTCCTTTATTTTTAATCCCTAACAGTTTAAAGGAAGAAACATGCGTGCTTGAAAAGCTTCTCTGTCTTCTGTGTTGTCCTTACCTCCAGTCAATTGCTAGGCCATTAGGCCAGCCTAGCGTTGTGTTCACAATGGGCAAGGCATGGGATCCATCACTCCAGGCCCTCATGATTTTTGCAGGACGGAACCAATCTGTCCAGAATATATACCTGAAAGGATACATGTCAGAAAACACATAAACCCAATGATACAACGTAATTAAACAGAGCAACCATTTGAACAGCATTAACATTATTCTTTTACCAGACCTTCAAACACAAAAATACAATTTAAAAAAAATACAATTTTGTGTTGACCCTCTCCTCAATCAGTAGTGGTATCAACAATTAATATTTATCCAGTGTACAACAGCTTCCAAAATCTTTGGAAGTGGTTTGTCCCTTTAGACATAAAATATTTGTAACTTTATTAAAATTGTTAAGGACTTCATTTAAGTATTGACAGTGAAGTGGAATCGAGAAAAAAAAAAATCCATCTTCCTGGTTATACTTACAAGGAAGCATGAATATTACAAAGAATTTTCTCTTGATCCTTTTGACTTACGCCTACAGTCAAAGAGTTGAAGTTAGTGTTAAATAATTTCACAAAGCAGCAAACAGAAAAGCTTGAGATACTCAGGGAGCCAAGTTCAACACTGTTCTTCTGAGATTACTTCCAAAATAGTATACTTGGTTGCTAGACATGAAAATTCAATATCCAAAAATTAAGAAATTCAGTAGTATGGCAGTAGGAAGATGAACTGTGCTGAGAAGAAACACTGTTTTGTTATATGCAAATAACTAGAGCATCAAATTTGAAGTTTAGCATTTCCATCAAAGAAAAGCAGAGCTTCATTTTATGTACACGGAATCAGATATTTTAAGGTCTGTATCAAATATAGCCAGTAGTATCTAATATGTTTCAAATAAAGAAATTCAGATAGAAAAAATAAAAGAACCAAGGTTAGCATTCTGGGAACTGAAAGCATATTAAAAATAATTTAGAACTTTATCTTTCAACTATGAGAAACAGCTTTCTAATCTGAATAATACAAAGAAATAAAGTTCTTTTGCCTGTTTATCAACACACAGGACTAAAAGAAAAAAACCTGATGCTTTTAAAGAGAATTCTTTTTAGTGCTTCTTTCATGTGGAATCACTATCACCTTGCCCTCTCTGGGTGCTGAAACCTAGGCCAGAATAAAGCAAATAAAATAAAAGACCATAAAACTGAAAAGACAGTATTTTGGAAAAGAACACAAATCCAAACAGAAATGCAAAATGAGATGTAAATTTAACTTCATCAATTCTGTTTAGACCATAAATTTCTTCGCATGGTTTCAAGTGAGAATCAAAGTTAAACTTACCCAATAACAGGATGAACAACTATTGATCGAGGATTGTTTAAATTCTGAACAATTGCTCTCCTAGATTTATCTGCCAGCCTCATCACACTGATGCTCCTATATCGAGGGTCTGTCCAGTATAGGTTCTTTGAGATCCAGTCAAAGGCCAAATCTTCAACACTTTCCACTCTATTAGCTGTCAGGATTTCTCTTCCTAGAATTTATAATGTACATATGATTGTAAATTTTTAAGAATAGAGGAAACAATATAAATGCAGTATTCTGTTCACAAAAGTAGTAGTTTCCCTTGCTAAAAATGCTGCCTCTGTGCTCCTTAATATAAAGGCCAATAACCAAGGGGAGGGTGGTGCCCTTTACTCCAAGCAAAGGAGGTAACGTTCAGGAGCACAAACCTGAAAGAGGAGAAATAAATACAGACTAGCTAAAGATGAGAGAAAAATCTGTCACTGAGTTTACACTGAAAGGAGTTTTATGAATGAAGGCCAGCGAGGTCAGTGCTGTAAGGACATCTCGCTCAACAGCCAGACCTTAGCTACTCTTTGCATAGTAATGGTCAGTTGCATTCTACCATTACTCGAACCCAAGGCAGCAAGCAAACTCAGAAAACTACCTGCTGACAATACATACTAGACCATTATTATAAATTGGAGAGAAACATTCTTCACACCACTACAAATAGGACTTCCAAAAATCTCACAACCATAATGCCATAATGTTCTCTTTTTTTGTATTACAGGATCATAATAAACACCCTGCTTTCCAGATAGGAAAATTAAAGAGAGAAACTCAGTTTCATACTGCTGAAAACCATACTAGTCTGCACAAAGAGACTGGTGATGACAAATACTAGTCCTGAGAAATGCTATAAATCATTCATTCCCAAACACATTCAGCAAGTTTGTCAAAGAACAGGAGCTTAACAGGAGTTGAACAAACATTTTCCAGATTACTGCAGTGACACCGAGATTTATCTGTGTATCTCACAATGTGACTTTTTGTGCTTATTTTTAGAAATATGTATTCTACTATCCTTACCACAGTTACTCTACAGTTCCTAAGAATAATTCTCACCTGAACCATCGGTTTTCTGTTTATAGATCATGTCTTTGCTTGTGTCTGAAAAAAAAATGGTGTCATCCTGAGCAAAGAAGTCAATTCCAACGAAGTATGAAGGGCTCCCTGTTACAGGTATGATCACATCTTCCTGGGTGGAGAGATTGAATGGGATCCCCCGCACTGCCAGCTGCGATGAAAACAGCAGGAACTGCTGCACAGCTGCGGAAAAGATGAGACACAGTCTTTACTTATTCACAAGGTGAGAGACAATTGAGCATTAATTAACTGTAAAGCTTTATTTTCCTTTGGCAATACTAATAGCCTGTCAATAGAAAAAGGAAGAATGAGAAAATAGGAATTTAAATATACACAGACATGAAAATTGAAGAAGAAAAAAAAAGCGTAACCCAGAATATAAGGTTATGTGGTCAGGTATTACTGTTGCATTTTTACTCTGGTCCCAATACAACTTTACAGAAAACATTATCCCTATGGAAGCAGAAATCACCTTCTGTGCTCCCCTCTTTCAAAGATTATTAAATCTTTGAATTTTATTATTAAATTACTATTATTAAATTATTTTTATTTAATTTTATTTATTTAATTTATTTAATTTATTAATTTATNGCTGGACACAGTACTCCAGGTGGAGTCTCACAAGAGCAGAGTAGAGGGGAAGAATCACCTCTCTGGGTCTGCTGGCCACACTTTTTTTGATGCAGCCCAGGATGTGACTGGCTGTCTGGGCTGCGAGTGCACATTGTTGGCTCATGTCCAGCTTTTCATCCACCAGTACTCCCAAGTCTTTTCCGCAGGGCAACCTGCTATCACATCATCCCCCAGCCTGTATTGATAATGAGGATTGTCCTGACCCACGTGTAGTACCTTGCACTTGGCCTTGTTGAACTTCATACAGTTTGCTCGCACCCACCTCTCTAGCTCATCCAGGTCCCTCTGGATGGCATCCTGTTCCTCAGGCATGTCGACCGCACCACTCAGCTTGGTGTCACTGGCATACTTGCTGAGGGTGCACTTGATCCCACTGTCTAAATCATTGATGAAGATATTAAACAGCACAGGTCACAGTATGGATCCCTGAGGGACACCATTTGTCACCTCTCTGCATCTGGATATCAAGCCATTGACCACTACCCTCTGGATGTGACTATCCAGCCAGTTCCTTATCCACTGAACAGTCCATCCATCTCTCCAACTGAGAGAGAAGGATGTTATGCCAAAGGCCTTGCAGAACTCCAGGCAGATGATATCCACTGCTCTTCCCTTGTTCACGGATGCAGTCATTCCATTTTAGAAAGCCACGAGGTTGGTCAGGCAGGACTTGCCCTTGAAGAAGCCATGCTGGCTGTCTCAAATCAGGTCCCTGTCTTCCATGTGCTTTAGCATGGCTTCTAGGAGAAACTGTTTCATGACCTTCTCAGGCACAGAAGTGAGGCTGATAGGTCGGTAGTTCCCAGGGTCCTCCTTTCTACCCTTTTTGAAAATGGGTGTGATGTTTCCCTTCTTCCAGTCACCGAGGCTTCACCTGACTGCCATGACTTTTCAAATATCATGGAGAGTGGCCTGGCAATTACATCAGCCGAGTCCCTCAGGACTCTGGGATGCATTTCATCAGAACCCATGATCAAAATCAGATCATAACTGAACTACCCAGATAAATGCATGGTCAAATAGTAAACCTATAGACAACATATCTGGCTTGATTTCCTCATAGATACACATGGTAAAACTCCCACCAGTGACAATTCTGCACTCAAACTGGAAGCAGTAGATTGCTGATGAAAGCTCACAGCTTCAAAAGAGAATTCTTATTATTGCCGTATCTGTTCAAAGGGAGAAGACCAACCTTAAAGGTTGGACCAGATGAACCTTGAGGTCCCTTCCAACCGGTATTCTATGATTCTATGATAATCTGCACATTACTGCACAGGAAAGCAAGCTTACATGTTCAAAATAACACAAAATCTGCACATTAGCAAGCATCCATGCTTGATTTCAGGGTTAAGAGTTTAATCATATAGTTGTCTACACACATTTTATATGTAACTCTCTTAAAACTTTTATAAAATGTGGTGAGTCTAAGTTGTGGCTTGAAATGAACATCAGCAGACATGATTACATTTAAAGCTGTCAACAAGAGTTGTGACAGAAAAACATGAAGTCCTTGGCATATTGAACCTACAAAGATATTGAAGAGAGAAAGGATGTTCTAGTAATAACTCTGAGGCTAATGGAATAGTGCTATTTCCAACAATCATAAGGCATTTTCTTACCAACACAATGTCGTCCATCTACGTGTAGATCAAAGCCCAGTATACATCTACAGCGATAACCTAGTCCATCATTATCTGTTTTGTGGCTGAGAACACAGATCTGTTCACATCCCCCATTACTACTTCCACAAGGATTTCTTACTGGAAAATAATACAGATAGGTTTATAATTTCTTCTATCAACCCAATGGCATCATTACCTTGATTTTTCAGGATTTTTTTTTCAACATCCACAATAAATCACGTGGACATTGTGGGAATTATATCATATAGAAAACATACGCCATCAGTTCTATTCTGGAATGCACCGAAATCACATCATAGCTAACCAGCATTCAAGGTATTCAGATCTGTACAGCAATACTCAGCACACAACGTTGAGGCCATAGTCTAGGCTATAGTTTTTCTGCATATAGATCTATTGCAGAATTATAGCTCACAGAATTGATTCACACTGGTAATAGCCTTGTCCAACTGCACCCTCATTGCAGTGTTGAAGAAAAAAAGGCCCAAACATCAACACTGCTCACAAGCACAAATTTGACTCTCCCAAATAGCAATACATTTAATAAGCCCCCCCACTCTTAAATGTTTCACTTGACAGTTCATTAGCTACAGGAGCTGGATGAAACCGCTGTGGGATAAAAGCCAGTCTGGTTTTATAACACAAATGTATCTATCGTAATTATTAGTTCCTTACAGCAAACCAACAGTGTCATAATTTTTGTCAGCTTTGGGAAGATAGTTCCTAGAACTCCCTTAATAATCTACTTACTGTCTTACCAAATGGCTGCCTGGCAGCATGGTAAACTGTCACTCCATAAGGTCTCAGTGAAGACTGGTAGATCACTTGAGGGTTAGATTCTGAAAATTTGTTAGCTTTCACCACTGCCATTTTAGTCCAATCAGTAAAATAAACATTGTGTTCAAATAAAGTGATTCCATATGGATGAGGAATCAGTGAGCCTCCATGAGCTATTGTTCTCCTGTTATAAAGATAGTTTTAAAATTATTTACAAAATATTATCTAGAGAATAACTTTATTAACAGAGGAATGGATACAGGATTATTAATTAATTCACTGGCTTTTGCTTTTACATAGAAGCTGCCAAAGTACAAATGAAAAGACCAAATGAACTGAAGAGATGAAACTAAACATACAGGGTACAAAACCATAAAAGATACAGCAGTGAAAACAGAGCAATCAGAAGTACTAGCAATTTCCAAGTAACACAGTGAGAAAGATGATGAGTCAAAAAGGTAGGAAAAGGTTTATAATTACTGAGATAAAATTAGAGAAAGAGGCCAAACAGAGGAAATCAAAGACATCTGTAAGCAATTTGAAATGCTCAAGAAACCCTGAATGTAAAAAATTCATGACTGGAACAACTGCTGACCAAAAATAAAATCCTACATATGCAGTAAGAAAAAAAAAAAAGAGAGAAAAAGAAAAACAGAAAAAAAAACCCCGCACCCACACCCCAACTTTCTTTGGCTTGAAGTAATCACCCATGCAAAACCAAAGAAAACCAAATGCTAACAAATAGTATCCCTTCTATGCAATCTATTGTGATCAGATTTTTCTGGATAAATATTAGGAAATAGAGACATTTAAGTCCTCACATAATACATAACAATAACACTACAATATTATTTTCATGAAGTCATGAAGGAAGATCTACAAAATCAGATTAATTCTACAACTCTAACAGCTTCCTGAGTGTTTTAGGTTCATGCTGTAGGCGTGCAAGATGTGATGCAAGTGGACAGTAAACTGTATTTTGACATTCTTTGCAGAAGACATCTCTTGCCCACTTGCACCACATGAAGAAGATTTTTAGAGTTGCTGTGAGTGGTAGGTTTTTATCTCCAAAACCCAAAACTTGTTCTCATCTTACTCAACTCTGATAAAAGAGCAAACATACCAGCATTCTTTTTATAATTTTTTAAGTGAAAAAATATATTGAACAATAAACCTGTCAAATGGGCAGAGGACTGTTTTTTAAGTGACTATGTAGGAGGTATGCTAAAGAGGACAATTTTTTTTTTTTTTACAGAGACTAATCACAGATGCAGAGATAAGCAGCCTTCTAATATTTCTATAAGGCATAGTCCCATAAAAATTAAAGGATTCCTTTCTTGCATGCTGTGATACAGTTTCCCCAGCATCACAATAGGGTGAGTGTTGACTTAATTTCTGACAGCAAAGATGTATAAAATGTAAGAACAGCACTTAATACCCATTACACTGTGGTGCTTTGGAGTGGAATATTTCCAATTCATTCATTCATTAAAAAGATGCAAAGACATGATGATGAAAGACAATGTATATAATTCAAAAATAAAAAAAACAAATACTATAAAAACATGTATTGTAGTGGTGAACTATAAAAAAGCACATTATAAAAGAAGTGCAACAGGTATTCAAGGTAAACAAAGGACAAAGAATGATGGAGGATTTAAGGATTGTCTAGAAGTAGCATAACAACATAGATATCAAGGTGCATCACATTCATTACATTGTAATTTTCATCCATTGCATATCTCATTTTGTTAGACAAATCTTTTTTTGAAGCAGATACAAAATAATCAGTGTATCTGTAACCTCCACAGAATAATATTTTTCCTACCTTTGAAGCCCATCATAAGTCACGGTCTCAATGTAATCAAACCGGCTGTCAACCCAGTAAAGTCTCTTCAATACAATATCCAGAGTTATTCCAGCAGGCCAGCCTAATTTTGTTTTTATCAAATCCTGACGGTTTGTGCCATCCATGAAGGCCCTTTCCACTTTAGGATCACCAGACAGACTATCCCAGTCAGAGAAAAACAAATAACTATAAAGAAGAAAAAAAAAAAAAGTCCCATGTTTCCTTGAGATTTTACCAAAAAAACCATTTTACATGGAATTTAAAATTAGCACCCTTTCAGGACAGAGCTTGATTCTCAGCCAGCATACTATGAAAATACATTTTATACCTCCTGTGCAAGAAGTAATTTGCATTTTCTTTTATAGACTACATCTAGAAAGCAACATGCTTTCACCCATAAGACCTCAGAAATACTGAGTTTCCTTAGTAAAATGCAGACTTAAGTGTACTACCATAAATAAACCAATGACAGATAGATGCACCACGAAAGCACCATCCATCACTACAAGTTGCATGAAATTTCTCTTCCCCTTCTCTAAGGATCCAAGTTTTAATTGCTCACATACATTTTTGAAGCCCGTTGAATTGGGAGACACTAACTTCCCTAGCTTCACTCCACCACTTTATTTCAGACAGTAGGAGGTCTGTGGATGGTATTGCAACAGAAATCTTTCCAGATAACTTCTACTCATCTGCAGGGCAATTCCCACAGTTCCCTTGTTTTTAGAGCTGCTCATGCATATGCAACTCTAGCTATAAAACAGATTCCACACAGTAGGAATAAAGCAGTGCACAGCTCTCTCAAAACATTTTAAGATGTAGAGTAGATTAGGATAGAATGCAAGTGTTTAAAACATTTTATATCTGATTCTAAAATAACTACCCTAGCCATTTCTTAGTTCTCCTTGTTTTGCATGGGAATAAAGGAATTTCTGACATCTTATATCATTACCTGACACGTATCACTTACCCAACAGTTGGATCAAGTGCTATTCCTCTAGGATTTCCAAGATTTTCAGCAATAAGAGTCACACGGTTTGTTCCATCCAAGTTAACCATATCTATTCTGTTCACACTGGTCTCAACCACATATAGTTTATTGTTTACCCAATCCACCGCTAGATTTTCAGGTGTGTCAACTGAAACATTTAAAACTTCTTGCAAATCAGAGCCATCAATATTAATAGAAAAAACCTGAAAAAAATACAAATATTGTCAGTGCCTCCACGATGTTTTACTGATCACAAGACACATGGCACTTGTCCTTTATCATCACATTGGGCACAGATGCACAATTGGCCACTGGATTCAACCAAACTAGTTACCCACTAAGCTATTCCTTAGCTTAGGTTTTTGCAAAACTTTGGAAAGCAATGCAAAAACTACAGGAAGCTTGCCTTCAACTAGCATTTTTTCAAAAAACACATGGTAACAGACTTGTGTTTTAGCAAACATGACAAATTGCTGGATTAAAATAAATAATTAAAAAAACAGATGGGGAAAGTGCATCTTTCTTGAAAGCTATCAAAACCCAGTACTTTCATTGATTGAAAACAAATGAGCATGCTTTAGCAAAGCTCTCATCAGTGACCAGAAACAACAGGGGGAGCTCTCACTGCATGAACCACTAAGGGGAAATTGCAAAGTGAAGAAAGAAAGGGAAAGCTCTCCATCCTGACAGGAAGGAGAAGGCTCAGCATTGCTTCTGGTCTCCTTTATTTAAGGCTAATTTTAACAGCATCATGCTCAAGAAGAAATAGTGTCTTACAATCTTAAAAGCAAGCTCAGCTACATGAAGAAAAACAGTATAAACGCAGTAATCATACAATTATAACACTGGGTAATATGATAAAAGCTAGGAAACATTATCCCTGTTTTGGAACAACAGCATGGTGTTTGTAATGTATTTAACTGAAAATGCAGATTACCACAAGTGAATATATGCAAGAAAAAAAAAGCTGAAATAGTTGTCTCATTTTAAATATTTTGCTGCTCCAGGTAACAATAATCAAGCAAACCATTTAACTGTCTATTCTGTTCTTTGGAAACCTTGTTGATGGAAGAGCTTATGGGCATTAGGTTATCAGACAGTACACTAAATGAGATAAAGATGACACAGAACACAACCCACAATTTTTCTGCTTAAGATTACATCTTAATTGTAAGAAAAAAAAATACAACCAAATCAAATCCCCTAATAATGCATTTATATTAAGACATCAGGTGGAAATATGCATCATATAAGAAAATTATTAATGTCATTGTTTTCATCTGCGTGTTCTAGATAGGACTTAATTGGATTAATTAATCCTAATTAATTAATTAGGATTTAACTATATTGGGGTAGATAAAAAGACTGTCCTGGCCATCTGGGGTGTGCAGTGAAAAACCACGTTATCTTTTGTTTATACCTTTTACAGAGATAGCATAAATCACCAGTTTCATGAAAGTTCAGATTTGACCCTGACTTAATTCAGCCATTGTCAATGCGATTGCAGGAATGGGAACCCACTGCAGTGAAAAAAAAAAAAAAGCTAGAATTGTGAACAAGTCAAAAATTGTGCATACAAATCCTGTCCTACTTAGCAGCTATACAGTGTGCTTTCAACAGAACCGATGTGGTACTGTAGTCAAAACTACAGTTTACAGTTCATGTATGGGTTCAGAATAACAATGGTGACACCAAATTGATCAATGCGTAGTGTCAGCAGGAGGCAGACCATGGATTCTCCTTCACTCTACATGACGATCAACATGGGGATGAAGACTGTGGAGCTTCAGCATTTGACCTAGGACTTTTTTGTTTCAGTAACTTACACAAAGAGCAAAAGAACACGGGTGAAGTCCAACTTTCACAAGGGTCTCTGGACTGTCTTTTAAAACTACTCTGTTCTACTATATCTCAAAGCTAAAGTATTTCCTCTTAAAAAAAAAAAAAAGTGTAACAAAATATTGGCTCATTACACAAAATACTGTCAATATTTGTTATTCAAGCTCAATTACAGTGCCATTTGAAGTATATGAAGAAATCTGATTTTTATCATCTTGGAAGCCACACAGCTTTTACATTTTAAATGATCATGTTTCAAAAAATTACCAAGAAAAATTTGTTCAGTTTTGAAAGAATGTCTACTATTTCTCTTAATTAGTTTTTTGGACTCAATCTCGAGTAAAATTAAAAGTTGCTCAAGACATTCCCATATAATAGGATTCTTTGTTTAATATGTCACATGTAATAGTATAGCTTGAAAAATGTGGTCATTAACATAAAACATTTCAAGGAGCTTTTTTGTTAGAAAACAAAAATACAGCCAGCTTCTGCTCTCAAAAATGAAGGCCTATCAACACATTCTCCCTCATGCAGTTCTCTACCATCACAAACAAAAAAATATATTCTTCTTGAAATTTCTACCCACCTTATCTTGCACTGTATCAGTCCAAAATATTCTGTGCAGGTAAAAGTGAAAGTCCACTCCAACTGCAACCCCACGATTCTGCGACTGCACCAAAGTACGAAAACTTCTGCCATGGAGATCTCCAATCAGTAAATCACGGCCATTGGAAAAAATAATTGATGCAACACCAGCTGAAACCAGGGGCGACAAATATATGACTACTCTGCAGGCAAGCTATTTTGCAAAGGGGCATTGCAATATATACATACTGGTTCATACACGCTAGTCATTGACGTTTAAATAGATGTTCAGCCTACAATCTGTATAAATGCTTTTATATGAGTACTAGCTTGCTTTGATTTGCCTTTGGTTTCCAAACTTGGAGAAAACCAGGCAGGAATACATACTTAAACCCCTACCAGGTCAAACTTTTACAAAAGCCCTGTGCATCTGAACTCCAAAAGACTATTTCTACGCTTCTATTTCCTTGCTTTCATTCCCTTAATGGAAGTATAAACTTTCTTAAGATTTTTCTGCCCCATGAGATTCAGATACTCCTTTGATTCTATCAGACAGGCCACATCTCTTATCTTATTATGTACCGCTCTTTCCTATCCACTTTCTTCATCCTTTCATCAGAAAATCTTTGCTGTATCTTACAATAGAAGAGAGATTTCAGCAAATCTTTGAAGGAAAGCTCACTTTCAAAGTACTTGTCTGTTGAAAGGCTTGGTGTAAGTCTGACAAGGGTATATTTAAGTCCAAAACCTACTCACGCTACTCATAAAACCCTCCCCGGTCAAAGCAAAAATGAATCCAGGGAGACAGATTTAAAGTAGGGATGATATTTCCCCATTAATAAGACAGAGAATCACCACTCACAAACAATTCACTGGCCCAAAAGTCATGCTAATGTGAATGAAAAGTGTCTTATGAAAGATCCAGAATTTTTCTGGAAGAAGAACAACCTTTCCCAGTGCTGGCATATGCATGTCTTAATACAGTCAAGCATATTTCATTAGCTCAAAAAAAATCCCTATTTTTTAAGGGCATATGTAGAAAATTGCAAGATGATGACTGCTCTGCAGAGGTGGCTGAAGAAAGAAGGAAAGGGGGAGGGAAACGGGCAGTTCAGGCTTTTCTAAGAAGCAAGACTGCTAATCAGCTATGCCAAGCAGGGACTCCCACTCCCACTGAGTTCCTGCAGGCAGGAACACCTGCCTCACACAAAAGCCTGTTAGGCTATTACATCTCCACAAAGAAAGGCTTCCCAGGGCCTGCTTTCAGAACAGAGCAGGAGGTGAACAACCAGGAGCAGCTGCCTACTATTGATGGGGAACCACACTCTGTGTGAGGCAAGCATTCTTGCAAAGTTCAGACTCTGGGACACTAGAAGCCAGGAGCACGGTATCTCTCCCAGGCAAGTGTTTGAGCTCACTATTCAGCAAAATCATCTTCTTGTATGACACAGTCCTTCTAGAAAAAGCGAGGTTTATTTCTGAGATTTCCTACTGAGTTTCACAGAGAGTGGGTCAGGAAACTGCCTCCCACAGGAGCAAAATTTGGTCTTTTAAGGAGGGCTCTGGCAATGACCTCCCAACTCTGGGGAAGTCAGGAATGCTGAGAAAGTGCTAGAGCCTAGAAGCATTGTTTTAAGCAGAAGCATCCCTGATGAAGCAGTCAGCTCCACCAACCTCAGATGCAGCCTCTTGATATTCGCTGATGTTCTGGATGCTGTCATGACCTTGAGTCCTTAAGGCCAGAGTTAAGATCAAACACAGTTGTATGGCATAGCCATGCAAACTGCCCCATTTTACCCAGTTCTATCAGTCGAACAACAGCAGGACACTTGCACTGCTGATACTAACCTGAAGTGTTGGCCCGACAATGCCGATGATGCTCTAGGAAATAACCTTCCACACAGTGGCACTGGTGATGTCCCACACGATCTTCACACAGCTGGTCACAGACACCCCACATTTTGCAGTCATCAAAATCTGTTAAGTGAATAGGGCATATTTATAAACAATGCTGTGTATAAAAGGGATATAATTACATTTGTGAAGCTGGAAGTTTGTCCTCTCTGCCTGTTTCATATCTGTTTGCAAAACTGTGGCATGGGAAAAGAGGTTTTGTATGCTTTTCCACGAATGTTTCGATTTCTTGTTTCTGGAGAACATGTTCGCTGCCCAGGGACCTACCTGTGCCGTGCTGTGCCCCACCTCCTCCCCGCCAAATATCAAAAAACCAACAACACACACCAGTCAGGAGAAGAGAAAAAAATCCTTGGAAGGGACGGCATTGTCTACTTTCCACAATACACAATATGTCTACGCAGAATTCTTCCTGCAATAGATCTGTACACTGCGCACACACACACTCTGCTGGATTTAAGCCCACTCTGAAGGAGAGCCCTACAAGTAAGTGCTGCTAAAAGGCAGGGTTTATTAGCTCCAACCTGGTAACATTCTAACAGGTGTCTGATTTCCAATTAAAAGTTGGCTATGCACCAGAATCAGCCAGTAAAAAGTGCAAAGAACTTCACTTTGGCATGCAAAATACCATACAGGTAGAATTTGCAGCTAAGACAACCCAGCAAGTTCTTACAGATGTGCTCTACAAGCAATTTCCAGGGTTGCTGCAGAATCTTTTACATCGAAAATTGTGAAATATTTAGCTAGTCATCTTTTAAAAACAAGGATTTTAAAAATTCTGATTTTCTAAAAAAAAAAAAAACCCAAAACAACCCATCAGATCAGAACACTGGTGTTTCATGCTATCTGTGGTTATTTAAATCCCAGGAGATTTCTGACATTACTTAACACATGGTTTTGACATTAAAACTTGACCTCCTTCACTTGAAAACTTGAGTAGAATCAGGACATTACATTGCTGGAACCTAGTAATCCTACTGTCAAGCCAAAAAAGGTGAAAACGACTTCTTATATGTTCCTCCTACTGGAACTTCTGATTAAAAACATTTATTAACACATAAGGGAAAATGAAATATTTCCTAGATAGTACATTTTGGTACTGAAAAATTTTGTTCTCAGTAGCTTTCCAACTTCCATACATGTTAAAAACCTTCAGTATATAGTGAGCCAGAAGCAAATAAATAGAACACAAATTGAAAAGATTATGGTTTTAATAACTAATGCACTTTGGTAACACTGTAGTTTCCCTCTTTGGGCCTTAAACCAGTAACATTGATTTAAACAAAGACCTGGAATTATACAGTACTGAATGCGAGCCATTCTCCCATGACAAGTCTTGCTCCCACTATAAATATATGCCTAGATCCTGTCAAATCAAAATACATTGACTTAGATTTACATGCCAGAATCAGATAGCTAGGTTTACAGGGCAGTCAAAGAACAACAGAAGACTCCACCATGGACTGCACCATGTTTGCAAAGGTATCTTTCATGTATTTCCCATGGAAGAGTCAAAGAACAGAGTAAATTTTGTGCCTGGAGTCAGTGCATTGATTCCTCCTCTCTATTAATAGCAACCATCCCATCACTGCAGCTCATACAGCCCCAGGCCACACAGTATTCTCAAAAATACAGAAATATCATTAGAGATTGAGCACCTGGAATACTTTTGATAGCACAAACACCATAGCTTGAGTCGATAACAAATATTTACCCAGTTTCTTTTATTAGGCAGTGCTAAACTTCATGATTCTGAAGTTACTCTATTTCCAGTTACTAAGATAAACAATTTGTACTACCAAGGGTTTGTGCTTCCATGTTACACCAGCTGCAGAATAGAAATGCGACACCAAAATACCTCACTTACCTTTACATTCTTGCAAATATTATTCATTTTCATGTAAATAATGTATATACTGAAATGTTATAGGAGATATAGCCATTCCATAGCACAAATACAAAGCACATGTTTCATTTTAAAGTACAATATTCTAATATCTTCATATACAGCCACTTTGAAAAAGTACCAAACACTTCAATATCATTAACTTTTTCCAGGCATACGCCACTATAAATCCCTGGAGCAGGAACAAACTCTACCTAACTAACCACTAAAAGACCTGTAAACAAATTTGACAATAAAACAGCCACCCAAATGTCTATTTGCCACTATATCCACCCATTTGGAACTTATCTGCCTTCCTGGAATCCAAACTTTCCTAATGATCTGTGAGAACGTACTAGATACCTGCAAGCACGGTACTTCACTTACCAATACAAGTACGACTGTCATTGCTACTTATTATATATCCTGCAGGGCAATAACACATCCCTCCTGATGGAGAAGAATGACAGCGATACTGGCAACTCAGAGCAGCACATTGTGATATGTCTAAAAAGGAAAGAAAATGGTTCAGAAATACAATTACACATATTGCCAGTAGAACAGCTTTTTGCCTTACAAAGTTACAAAGCTACAGTCTTTCTATGATGAGTCTACAATTCCTTTTAGAAAATCTGCACAACAAATTATGTCTAGTTTCATAAAATCACATGTGCTTGCATACATGCAGGAAGACAGAAAATAATCTACTGTTTATAATAGGTTTCCAGAACAGAGTTAAAGGATAAACATCAATCTTCTATGAACCACCACTGGTAAGTGCTATGTAAAAAGCTGCACAGAGGAAGCCATCTGCAATGCACCATATCTTTCTCTGGTTCCATAAGACCTACTTGTGAACAAAACCATCCTTGAGCTCCATCTATTGGCACATAACCTCATAATTTACCGTTTTATGCAGAAAACAAGTACTACATTATATTAAGAAGAATATGTATATTACTCCAATATATTAGAATATATTGGCTGGGTTGTATGCATGGAGAAACACTTCTTTATCCTTTTCTTCTCTTTCTTCTTTTTTCCTTCACCACTTCTCCCTTTCCTTGTACTGCTACCTGATAAACAATTCAGTGATAGGTGATCAAATTAGATTGTAAAGGACTTGCTGACTTCTACATCCTTCCTTTTCATCTTCCTTTTCCTCACTTTCTTCTGTTAAAGTCCTTGCTTGGCAGACCACACCTGATGTTACTACTAAACCACTCAGCAAAGCAAGAGACGCTTTTTTACAATAAGGTTTAATTTCCTATTGTTTTCTCTGCCCTCCTATTCCAAAAGGCATGATTTTATAGGAATTTTCTCCTTCCTAGAAATTAAAAATGTAAAATACCTAGGTCCTGATTCTCAGAGGAAATCAATGTTCTTAAGAGTGAAATTAATAGGAGCTATGCATGCTCATTGCCTCCAACAAAGAAAACCCAGTATACCCTAACTGGAGAACCAGACATCTCGGGTGATAAGGTATTTTTGAAAAATCTAATCTAAGTGACCTAGCCAAGGCTCAGGATACACTAATTCAGTCCTGTGTTCTGATCAGTACACAACATTTCTTCTTACTTATAGAAAGGGGAAAGCACAGATATTTAAACACAAAAGGCATATAGCACACCTTTCCCTGCCTCCTTGAACACAGTTTAGAATATGGAGAGTGAGTCAAAATCCTTATTCGTGAAACTTCATGTACAGATTTACAAAAGGAATAGTTTGTTCACAGCATTTATGCCTGTTTCAGACCATCTAGTCAAAACAGTGCCAACAAAAATGGTGAGCTTCCAAAATTTCGGTGTTGTTTAGGAGACAAAAGGTGAATGTAAAAAGACATCAATGCTGATGTTTCTGCTATTCTGTGTAGGCTTTTGATTTTAATACATACTGCAATGTCTGCCTGCAGTGATGTTAGTTTCATCTTCTCCAGCAGGGCAGTCTGCAACCCCATCACACACTTTCCCAATTGGAATGCAGTGCCCTGATCCAGGGCAGGACCACTCTCCTGGGTAGCATTCATGGTGACCACTTTCTATGGAAAAGAAAAACAAGAACAATTGAGGAGTAAGTTTTAGATAGTACTTAGAATTTCTTCCCTAACAGATGCTTCTCAAAGCAGCTCTATCCTTCATTATTCAGCTGCTGGTTCTGGCACACAGCTGGGAAAGACTATAAAAGAAATATCATCTATACTTCCTTGTTATGCTCTCTTTTAACTTCAAAGTACAATGCAAACAACACTTGTGCAGACACATAAATCCTTTTAGTTTTCTGTGTTGTTAGAAACAGTGAAACCATTTAGCTTTAGACTAACTGGTGCACCAGAAATGGAACTATAGTTTTGTGGGTCCAAAACATGCAAAGACTGTCTGCAAAAAGAGAATAATGCTCATCATAGAAAAGACCAATGAAAGGAAAAAAGCCCACACTTTCATTCATTAAAATTTCTGTTTCTTGCATAACAAATCTTGCAGAAACTGAGCTATTTTCATTTTCAACCAATTGACTGTGGTTATTAGGACCCTCATGTCATTTAATAGACATCCTGAAAAACCTCCACAGGGGAAAAAAAAAAAAAAAAGATGTAATAGAAAAAAAAAAGATGTTGCTATATGCTAGATTTAGTTTGCATCATAATCAGTATGACAGCAATAAATCTCACACATACCCCAATAAAAAATATTGCATAATTAAAAAAAACCCAAAAGAACCAAAAAACAAACACAAACACGTGGAGACAGAATTCTAAGTTTTTCACAGAATTAAAATGGATTCAGAACATCTTGACTGGTCAAATTTCATAGAGGTAGCTTATTGAGGTCTTCCTTTGAAAGTGTCATCATTAGAAGTATATACCACATCCTCTTTCATCTTCATTATCTTCACAATCATCATCTCCATCACATATCCAGCTTTGATGAATGCAACGGCCACTTGGGCAAGTGAAAAAGTTGCCTCTGCAAGTTGCATAAGCTAAGGAAAGAAACACAAGAAAAATCAAAGTACTCTGAGTGACTAAAAGGTTAGAAGTAGTAATATTGCCTCATAGATGAATAGTCATTTATAATCTCTCCTGAAAAACTGAACCAGTTCGATATTCTGTATATATTGTAAACTCTGCTGGCTTGCTCTGTTTTTATGTATGAACTTTATTTTAGCATACTCTGGTTCTTTACAGAAATCAAAAGAAAGGCTAAATTTCTCAATTAATTGTGCAACTACATGCAGAGCACCTTATTAACAAGGTTCCTGAAGATGGACATGACAAGGAGATGATACTCAAGACATAGGAGGTAAAATATTTGTATGCCTTGTACTCAGAGAAACAGAATTAAAAAAACAATGAACATTTTTTTCAAAGCTCTCCATTCTTGGGAAGCATTCCCTGATAAGACTTCAGAAATATTTGTGGGTCCTCCCCACACCTTTCCATACAAAGAAGTCTTGGCTGTATAGGCAAGCAATCTACTTACTGCTATCTGCTTGAACCAGTTCTTAGTTAAACAGTTAAAGAAAGTGGAAAAAACCAAAAAACATCATACTGCAAGAGTTTTCATCACTCCTGTCTCCACAGTCATCATCATGGTCACAGATAAAGGCTCGTGGGATACATTCTCCATTAGCACACTGAAACTGCGTACTGGTACATCCATGTGCTGAAAAACATTTTAGCACAGAAAGACATACATAAAATCTGTCAGAAAACTACAATCTTTGACTTTAAAAGAGGGTTTATAAAGCATATTTGTTAGGGATCACTCTGCATGTGGTACTTACTGCAGTTAGCTTCATCAGAAGAATCTCTGCAATCAACTTTGCCATCACATCGTTGGCTTGCATTAAAACATGCTCCATTTACACATGATAACTGTTCACATCTTGGGTAGTCTACAATAAGAAATTCTTCAGTATTAGCATGAATGTTAGTATAGAGTATGAGTCATACATAACCAGTGTCAACAGAGTATCTCGATTTATAGGAAAACAAGGAATACAAAACTTCCCATACTAATACTGACAAAAAATCAATTTGTCCAGTATGTTGTCCCCTCCAAGAGATATTTAAGAATATCCTCTAGACTGATACAAAACCTCACACAAAGCAAGGGAAAAATTAGATGCCCTCCCACACCCCAAAAAGATTTGCAACCCAAACAGTTTACAATATGATAGAAAGCAATGCAACACTAAAGGAGATCAAGCAGTGAACATTTATTTTATTTACTTGTAACTCAGTTCTACACTTTATTGATCTTAATAAAAGTGCTAAGGTAGAAAAGGAGTTCCTGAAATTTATGGTTCCTAGGTCCTCTTAGAATGTCATGAGTTCTCAAACTCAGAAATTTCAGGTTTTTACGGTTTTGTTCTAATTAAGCCAAAGACGTTGAACTGTCCATGATCAAGTTCAGGATCTCTGGTTTTTTACTACCTGTTCTCCCCTTCCCAAACCAAAAAAAATTCTGAAGAATGAATGATTTTTCAGTTTCTCGCTGTTCTACCTATGTAGATGACCTACAGGACAACACAAGGAGTTACTTCAAACAACTTAAAACAAATTCTGAAAATGCTTCTCTATACAAGCAGCCAGAGAGTTTAGTGGAACTAGCCAACAAATTAAGCATGTGCGCGTGCTAGAGTTGAGAAGGAAATTATGAGCTCAGTTTAGTTCATTGAGGTGTAGGCAAAAGTTACTTCTTTCAGGCAAATGGCAATATAATTAGCAAATAATTTTAGAAGTGAGATTTATTGAGCCTACTATTTTTAGAAGTGAGATTTATTGAACCTTTGCATCTATACAGAAATACAGCTAGATAAATGAACTCAAGAAACAAAATAACCAAATTTCATTTTGCACCTTTTAGATTTTCTGTTTGAATTCTTATTCCATTTTACTTCCATATGAGTTAATAAAGATTTTCTCAATCTTACATTAAACTGCCTTAGAAGAAGGGAGAGTTTGTCAAAGTTTTCTCTCCTGCAGCAAGCCTGAAGAAGTCCTCAGCCTGGAAAAATCTTTATTTCTTATATTATACAATCTAGTGTATAAATGGAAATCATTATAAAAATACCAAGCAGGGCAGTAAGTAAAGATGTTTTGCAGACACTTCAAAATACACATTCTGACTACACTGGTGTTTTACTAGAATTTGAAAAAGTATGTCTTTTTCCTTAGTTTCTTTTCAGATCTCTTTTGTGTACAGATTCTTTATTTTAACTGTAGCTGCAGAAGCAAGAACATTCCTTGAAGAGCCTGACAGACTTTTAAACTCTGTACAGGTAATCCCATTCCCAATCCCCTGTCTGAAGGCCAAATTCAGTAAATTATATTTCTAATCACAGTTTCCTCACTGATCTGAAAGATATTTTTCACTGCATTGTACATTATACTCTCTGTACCATATAGCATATTATATTACTAAAATGGTTTTAATTATTTGAGGCATGAATCCTTATGAATAAGGGCAAAGCTGTGAGTTACACTAAAGGCTATAGCCAACGCATGGCAGGGTTCAGGAGCATCTGGGCCATCAAAACAGTTCCACAGTAGCTGGGATAACCATCCACTCTTTTATGGGAGGAGCAGTGGCAAAGATACAAGAATCAAGCAAGAAATGTTGGCTTCTGTGAAAGACAACCACTGTGCTACACTTTCCAACAGCTTCTAGCTAAGGCCCCTGTGGAAATCACACACAAGATACACCTATGACATTGTGCTTGTGGTGGACTACTTTGAGAGAATGAAGGAAGCCAAAACAGAACTTCATAATACTACTGAAATGCAGGAGTGCCTGTCCTTGCAATTGTGAAAAAACAGGACTTAAAACTCCCTTTCTTTCTCTCCAAAATTTAGAAAACATTAGCAATGAATGAGATGAGGAGTTCTGCTCCCTGTCACCAAATGTAAAGTTCTGAATAGGAAAAGAAGAATCTGGACCTTGGTAGTGGGGAAGGTAGGAATGGGATGAACCCCCTAAACTGGAAGATCTATACAGTCTAGCGTAATGAAATGCTCTACAGCAAAGAAAGGCTGGGAAGTGAGTATCATGACATTTTGAATTTAAGTTGGAAGGTCTTACTTTAGTCACTGCATTTGGGGCTTGCACAATAAGCATTTCCTAGCTTTTATTTGACTTTTTTTTTTTTTTAAACTAAGATTTCTCTATACACGCCTGATCCCAGAGCAATGCATTTGGGTATAAAAATCCATAGCTATGCAAGAACTTATACTGATCAGGGAAGCTGATCATAGTTCCTTGTCCTAGGGGGCACATGGAAAAAGTGTCATCACTGTGTGAGTGAGTGGGAACTACATAAAAACAAAATTCACACATGTGTTTTTTTTTCTAGGTCAGTGACAGATGGATTAGAAAGAGGTAAAAACGAAGGATAATGTTCCAAGTTAAAAGGACATCAGGGCAGGTAGTTTGCACCTAATGAGGTCTGAGAATCCAGATATACAAGAGGGGACTGAAAAAACATAGTATAAGACCGAACATGGGTTTAAGAGAGAAAAGTGAAGGGATAGAAAAATATAAACACTGTTTTCTTTCACCTTGCTTATAATTGTGAAGACCTTCCAACATGAGCATTGTTTCTTTTATCTTTTCTTCCCAAGAACCTTTGTCTAATTACAGAAAATCGAAAAGAAGAGATCTTTTCCTAGTGATCACAGTTCCTAGAAGATAATATGGGCTTTGTGAAAACAGGGGGAAATCCAGCTACGTTCATTCAAGTGCTCAGGAAGAAAGGGAGCTCTTCTTTCTCTCCTCTTCCTCCCAGGCATCTCTTTCTCTTAGCCAAAATAGTTCTCCGTAATTTGTCCCCCCATTGTATGCCAGCACTTCAGTTGCAAAATATAAACCACTGGCAAATGCCAGCACACAGATGACAGATGAGGCACCTTGTTCCTTGTAACCCACAAACTGTTTTGGGGTGGCTACAAACACATTTAAATGACACATTTCAATGTACACATGTGTAAGATTCTTGAAAGCTGTATTACAGGAATTGCTAAACCTACATTATTTTGCTCTCTGCCTAACACTTTTGTTCTGCAAGCTGGAAATAAATCCATACAAAAACAGTAGCAGGAAACAGTTGCAACAAGGTGTTTGATTCAGCAGACGCTGATTTGTGTCCCACAGTCAGGAAGTATAACCTTCTCTAACCCTAACCCATGTTATAAGAAGGGGAAAGAAAAAAACGGGCAATTTCTTACTTCCAAGTGTCATTCGTTTATCGCAAAAACATTTACAAACAATTTACAAAATAAAATTAATTAAAACCCTTTGACTCACTGACACCATGTCACAAGTGGGTAAAACATTGAGCAGACAGTTCATAGCCTATCAGAGACACCAGCAGGAGGACTTACCTCAAACCCAAGAGTCCTATCAGCTACGTGATACAAGGTAGTGCTCATAGCAGAGATGCTTTGAGAGCTGGCAGACCAATCAGACCCTCGTTCCTGGCCTAAATTCCTGATTTTAGTCCCTGCCACTCTAGCCTTTGGTTGCCTTCCTTATCTTGCTCCAGTTTTACTTCTTCCCTGTCCCAGACTATCCCTGGTGGAGATATTTCCTTCAGCCTGAACTTCTGCCTTGTCCTGTAGCTGTAACGTGACTCGTCCAACATCAAGAACATTAGCCTCTGACCATGGCCTTTTTCTTCCTTCTTGGACTACCTCTCTTGTGATCTCTTCAGTTCTTGGTCTTTGTTCACTTTAACCCTGATCTCCACAAATTCCTCACAGACCTGGCTGTCCACTTCCTGACTACAACAGCTATTTAGCGTAGCAAACAAGAGGCAGGAATTAACAGGTTAGGCAGTTGACCCATGGCAGCAACTCAACATCAAAATTAGAATAAAAAATCCAGAGTTTCCGGGCCTGCACTCAGCCCCTCAGCCTTAAAGAGCACATCTTCAAAATACTTCCCCTTTCTCCTTCATGGCCTCAGTGCTGTGCTCAGCTGCCAGAGCTGCACCCAGGAAGGTTATTCTGTCAGTCACAGCAAAGCAAAAAGACATGGCTGGGGTCTTCATTTTTCAGCTATGAAGCTAAGGCAAGAGAGAGAATTTTACCTTTAATTGGAACAAATAAAGTATCTAACATAGAAAAATGATACCAGTATTGGCTGCTTACTCCCAGAAAGTATTTGCTACCTCGAATAGTCTGCCATTTCTTTCTACATTTCTAGAGTTTTAATATGAAAGTACTTGCTATCTGCTGAGTATTACAAAAGCTGTGAAAACAATCTGATACGTATATTTAAAGAACATAAACCCACAATTTCATGAAATTAAAGCAGGTTCAATGCACTAATTACATGACCTATCGCTGAAACATTGTTCTGATGTTTATCTTAGCCCTTGCATGGGTAGTTTTCCCTTGCTGTTAATCCCATTAGCAGTAAAAGGGACTAAGGCATTGAATTCCTTTGTTCTATTTTTTTACAGGTTTAATTGCTGAGTTACTTCATATTTGTGGCATTTTGCATTTGACTAGTTTCTTAAATAATCTAATTTATTCAGCAACAAAAACTTTATCTTCTTTACAATCTGATTCTGCTTCCAGACAGATCAGTGAGTTCAAGGCATAAGTAAACAGACATGGTAAGGTTGCATTTTGTTAGGCTTCATGAAATAACACAATCAATTCTAAATAGCTTTTTTCTTTCATTTTTCATGGATGTTTCATTTGTATTTATGAAATCTTTTAGTGTAAATTAAATAAGGAAAAAATAATGACAAAGGAAAAAGCCAAAATATTGACATTCCTCTTATATTTGTTTATACCAGATAGTGTGGGGAAGGAAACAGATGAAACAGTCGGAAAAATTCATATTCAAAGCAAGTACTAGAATCTGATTCAAAACAGTAAAATCTAATATTTAAACTAATCCCTACTGCATAGTTAATTATAAAATCACCAAATTATTAATTTTATCTTATGGTTCTGTTTAAATTTCCAGGCTTTGCAAAGACAGAAAGGCAATAAAATTAACCAGCCTTTCTGGTCTTGTCATTATGTTTTTTGATTCTCTTGTCTCCAGCACCATCACATTTCTTTAAACTAGTCCAACACTCCTACTTTCAATGTTCTAAGCCACAGTCATTCTTCTGTCTTAGAAGGACTGTCAACACATATTCTAATAAACCAGAGTTGAGGCTGTTGAATGATATGAGGCAGTCCCTCTGCCTGGGGCTAAATATGCTGCTGTCACAACACTCTTGGGGCCTACTGGCTGCTGCAGCAATGACTGGGTTTCCCACACAGCAGTACAGCGTTACTGTTAAGGTACCGAGACGCTCCTTTCCAAACTGCCTTTTTAATTCACTTAGTTGAGAATGTTAAACATGAAATAAAATGTGCACTTCAATTTTCAAACTTCACGGCAGCTTCTAGTCTGAAGAAAAGATTGTGAGTAATGTCTTGTGAGTATTGTCCTTAGGAATCCACTCCCAGTCTGTCACAGATTTACTGCATTATAGCAATCACACCATTTCATCTGGATGTTCCACAATGTATTCAATGACTGCTCACAGAGATGCCAAGCAGCTCCTCTTTTTTAATTCACAGATAATCCATTTTTTAAACAAATAATTTTTCTTCAGTTTTTTTTTTTTTTTTAATATGCCATAGATTTGCCAAATTAGGTTACCAATCTCTACTCTTCCTCTAAACTTTAGGAGAAAAAATGCCAAGGTACAGAACATATTCTTCCAGCAATGATATGGGATACTTCGGATCTTGGCTTTTAGCCATTTGTGTTGGTGACTTCAAAATTGTCCTTGGGTCTATCACATGGAAAAGTTCCAAGCTGTCTGTCTCAGCAACACTTTATTCCAGAGTTCTAAATAATTTATTCCACAGTTCTAAATCACCTTTCATTTATGTACATTTTAGCCACTTGTGAGTCAGGGATAAAACACATTAGCAGTTGGCTGACCATGTAATACACTGGTTTTCCTTTACACAACACATGCATATGCCCTTTTTTCCTCTAAGGGCAGCCATTAACAACATTTGATTTCTTGCTTCCTTACCTATTCTTTAGCACGCTAGGCTCTTCCCGTACCTCCTGCCTCGGGTCTGGTTCTGGGCAAAGTTTACAGTTATGTCTTTTTCCCAAAGGCACACTAAGTTCCAACAGCTGGTATAGCAGCTCATATGCTATATGTCACTCATGACATGCGTAAAGCTTTTCCTTAATACTAACAATGAACAGACATGCTGTTACACACTGTTGTGTAGGTACTAGGCAAAAACATCTCTGAAAAATATGGCCTCCGTTCTGTGGCCAGTTGTCCTTTCCATCAGTATTCGACCTAGGCCAGGATCTAGAGAGGCAGTCACCAGACAGCCAGGCAGCCTCAGCTCTGTAAAAAAAACCTACTTATGCATCTGCATTTTGTTGGCACAATATAAACAGCTTATCTGAATACAGTATGACCCAATGCCACTTCAACTCTACAGGAAACTGCAGTCTAGAATACATATGCTTTTGAAAGGATCAACTCCCTCAAAGAAGTGATTTGGGGTCAAATTCTGCTTTTCTATACAGGTTATAGTTACCACTGATTTCATTAGGAGTATGCAAAAAGAATATGAAAAAAAAAGGCAAAGTTAGCTCTGAGTCTCCCAAGGCTTTAAGCCTTTTAAACATGGTTGCTTTTTTCCAATGCAATATTAATTATCTTTCAAGCAATGACAAACAAGAAGCCCTGATCATATCGTAGCAGTTTGCATTTGAGTTCTGCAATAATGGATCTGTATCAGAACATCAGCTCTAATACACAAAAGAATCTGAAACGAAACTCACGTAACAAGAAGCATATTATGGTCACCCTGTCCATCAACAAGCCCTTTAATCTTACAAATTTATTAAAATGCCACAGCGAGATGAGATGAAACCAGATCTGATGCTAAGAGTTAAGACTCACGGCACACTCTTTCATCTGTTCCATCAGTGCAGTCCTTTACTCGATCACACCAGTATGCACTTGGGATACACTGTCCATTTGAACACGTGAACTGCTGACTTGAACATGTCCTTCCCGCTGCAAGAAACAGGCACTCAATCAGTCTTTCAATCAACCAAGATTTTTTATGCAGAAAGGTATTTTCCCTCTTCCTCTTTAACCACTCCATCCTTCTCACAAATATTACCATAAGACTTTCTCCCCCTGTACCTTTGTGTACTCATGCAGATTAAAGAACAAGCACATGGCAGATAACATAGCTCTAAGAGGTCTTCCATAGCCTGCAAGGTCACTGCTCTCCTGCACTAGAAGGGCTTGACCTCTAGGTTAAAAATTACCTCCCTATAACAGTTCTGCCTAAAAGATTAAATCACCAAATTCTCACTGTTTTAATGTTTTCTCTATTATTTTGTTTACTGGGTCAAAATCTGTCAGTAACTGTAATTTATTTGGTCAACTAGCATGCCACAATGTAAACACAGCAGGGCACTGCCTTCTAATACAGCCAGGGCCTCAACAGTCACCAATATTTTACATTCATAACTAATAGAAGTTCAAGAATAATTATGTCTCTTCTCATGACAGCTGTGCCAGTGAAAAGCAACCATACAAAATTGTGCAATTCCACTTTGATTCCACTACAGCTAAATTAAAACTCTCTGTTCTTCTCAGGCAAATTAATTGAATCTGTGAAGAGATAGCTGAAGTGCAAAATTACTGCTAACGTCTCCTCCCTCTCCCACCTGCACATTTGTTTCTTTCAAACTAGTACAACATCTCAACACCATCTCAGTCTATACACTGACATCTGGTCTGCTGCTTTACAGGAGCTTTCTGTTCCTTCTTCTCTCAGTAGCATTCCCAAAGTAAGATCAGCTACTGGGATACTACTGTCATGAGGGAAAACAAGAGGAAGACAGTAAGGTAAAACAAACTTGTTTTAATTCTGCATGTGTGACTTCCACAGCTGTCAGCCATTTTTCTCAGGAAAAATTTTTAACATTTGAAGGAGAAGCTCCTCCAGGATTACCAAGCACAGAAATAAAAAGTCCCTTTAGAAGAACAAGGACAAATACCAGGAGACGGCTCAAAAACAGCAGCAGCAGCAGAGTGCCACTGTAGAGTTACTAACACTCATGATTAACCAGACATGGAGAACCATGTTACAGTGACCCAGTTCAAAAGTCAACTCAGAGCAGCTGCTCATTCTGGTTTTTGTATCTACAGATTGCCTAGTTAAAACATAACTGGAAATTGTGCTGATGCCTTCTCAGAGGAAGAGGGGAGCAAAAGGCAATTAACTTCAGTTCCAATTTTTCCATCCTCAGCGGGAACAAGTATCAAGATATAAAAGCACAAACCAAGTCTGTGAGCAAAATTCTTCCAAAACTCAAACCTATGAACCTCCCTAGAATCAAGGGGGTTAGTGAGTAGCTCCAGAGTGATTCATTTTAAAGAAGCTATGCAAAAAATTATAGATAGAATCAAAAGGAAAAGAAATTAATCTTATCTTCATCACTTAAAGTAATTTCTAATACTACAAGTAGCAGGAAATCGGTTCTTTAGACCACGACAACACTTGTTCTTCCTTCTTATACAGTAATGTAGAGAATTTAATTTGTTGCAATAATCTCAGTTGACTGTTCATCACTTTGGCATGTACTTAACTGTATGTAGCCCTTAAAATGCTCAGTCATGAAATTAGAAAATCAGAGTGACATATTATTATCAGTATTTATCTTGCTATCAATACTGAGAAAAGAAAAAGCCTATGGCTATGGCATTTAGACTACTAAATCATTTCTCTGCTCTAAAATATACAGAGAACATTAAACACTTCAGTATAAAACAGTAGTTTGAACATGACTAATACACTGTTTAGCATATTAAAGTGAAATACTAATAGGAATTATGTCCTAAATTCAAGCTGTCCAAATGATAATGAAAGACTAGATTTTCACGCCATGCCAGGGCTTTTGGTGTTCCTCCTATCTGAATACAAGAAAGAACAGCTCTGGTCATCTTGAATAATCACTGCAGACGGTACAAGAATCTTTAGCAATGTTTACTTCAACTGACTGATAATTCATCCTTTTTTATGTACATATAAATTTCAAAATTTTCTAGAGAGAAATTAATTTTTTTAATATAATTCTGAGATACCAGTGCAAATTTTGTTATGTGAAGAATAAAGCAACTCTTTGTGACAGTGATTGGACACCTGAGTTACTTATATTTCACCATTTTTGGAACTACTACACTGTATATGTGTAATGTAATATGCACTGTATATTTTTCTCCCTTTTTAATTAACTGAAACATCAGTAATTTTCAGATTGCAACACCTGGAGATGTCTTTTTGGACATATTTTCTGTATTTTATCTATTTCAGACTATTTCATTTCTAGAAACTACTTTGGAGAGACTCTTCTGGTAAAAGCTGTACTCATAGCAGGCTTGTTTCTGTATGTTCTCAATACGCTGCTATGTGAATTACCTTATTTCACAAAGCTGATATAACATTAGAACTTAATACTTACGACATTGTTGATGCTCATCTGAGCCATCTTCACAGTCTTCCTCATCATCACAAACCCATGACTGTGGGATACATTCACCATCAGTCTGACACTGAAACTGATTTCCCTCACAGGTAGGTTGTGCTAGTGTAAACAATGAAAAAAATGTCATTTCACAGACTGGGAAAACATTTTCAGAGAAAAAAAGTAAATAAGGGAAAAGAAGACTTAGGGTTCAATCGTCATTTGATTGCAGCGTCCACTAAACACATGAAGCATTTGACAAACCAAAGAGCAGAGCAGAGCCGGGGGCAGGAAGTGGGCCAGCAGAAGGACGCTTAAAGGCAAAATTTAGTTTAGTGAACTCCTGCGTATGAATCTTCATTTTTGTGTCTTCCCCTTGAGACACAGGCTCCTCCAGAAGGCAGGTCACAGCAAAAGCTTAAGGCTCTCAACTGCCCTCTGGCAGAGCCTCTTTTTTTTTTTTTCACTTCTACAGGGAGTCATGCTAGCCTCCCTAGTCGCACAGGGGTCTGTTCAATTGCTCTCATTGCACCTCAGGTGCTCTGTACCTGGGTAGGAAGAGGGTCTTTCAAAACAAGCTCATGACTCTTCTCTGAATTCATGAGGCAAAAATGAGGGTCAGGTCAGAACAATCTGAGTGTTGTTGTCCCAGCTCCACTCTGTTCTTTTCAAATAGCCAAACAACAGGGAGCCATTAGAGAGAAAGATTAAAATAAATGTTCGAAACTTCGTTACAGCTTACTGCATCCCTAGTTAATACTCCTGGGAAGAATCACTAGAACACCACAGTGCAGGAGACAGGACTCTAGTCTTAACCATCTTTTTTCTCAGGATCATGTTTTTCCAGTATTGCAAAGTCAACTAGAAACACTTTGTGCTCATGGGACAATATGCAAGCACAACTACCAATGTAAACAAAGCATCAAAGGAAAAAATTAAATCACTTCATACATTTAGAGTTGAGAGGTACAAAATTACATTAGAGGTAATTGGAGGGATAAAATTGATCATATACAATGCACTTCATGCATACCTTTTTTTATTCCTGTTTTAAAAACCAAAGAATAATCTCGTAATACAATTTTAACTTAGGCCAGTTTTAAGCAGTTTAAAACTATCTTCCTAGACTCTCACATGCCCCACTACCTATAGCACATTAATATATTGTTTTTAAAAGCACTATTAACTAAAAAACACTGAAAAGTTTAATTTTCATCTTCCTAATTTATCATATATATGATAATGAGAACAACTCAATTTCATGCTTAAAATATGACAAATGTAGTATTGGGTTGTGTGGGGGTGGGAGTGTGTTATCTTTCACAAAGTCAACATGATTTTTTCAACTCCTTGTTCAAAGCCAAGCCACTTCTTTTTCAGAACTAAGCTGAAATAGCAAGCTATAGGACAACACGGCTTGTTTTGCCAGTTTAAGGAATTCTTCATCCAGAACTGCACTGGTTTTTGGAGCTAATTAAAGTGCTAAGCCACAAATCAGACTGCCCAGCTGTGTAAATGACCTCTAATTATTATATGGGTCAAGCAGCAAAGAAACAATCCAGTGTGAAAAGAACCAGTATAAATTAGTCTCTCACTCCCAATCACCCGAGGGGTAAAAACTGGCGTAACCTGTAAGTGGGCTGACACCTGCAGCAGCCCACAAGGCCTCAAAAAACACTAGAACAGAGAAGGTAGAATGCAGGCGAGCTCCCGAAAATCGACCGTGGAGAGAATGTCTTTATTTTCACAACTTTTTAACATTCAGATTGAGAGAATCTTTGTGCATGGATATTACATCCCACATGAATGCCACTGTTCTCCCTGAGCTGCTGGCACTAAGGATAACACAACCAACTCTACAGAACTAACCAAGACTCTAGTCAAGGTGCAGTAGGTACAGCTTGTTGTCTAACGCATGAAAGGTCCAAAGATTTGGAGATCAAGTGACGCTGGTAGTAGCTGTATATACATCCAATATCCAGGATTACTGCAATAATAGAATAAAATATATTTCTACATCTAGTTAGAACTTTAGTCATCAAAAGAAACCGCATTATTGGACACTCAGAAGTTGAGCACCGCTTGATTTTCTGACTACCAAAGCCAATGCGATCAAGAAATAAGACTCTTCGGCAGATTCTCCAGTCATCTCAAGAAAACTAGTCTTCTCCCCCTCCAGTATTCATTCTTGTACCATGCACAGTTGAGCACATTAGGATCCCAGTATTTCTTATATTACAAAAAGTTGCTCTATAGTTGTCTCACTTACGACAACCAGCTTCATCTGTATCATCGGAGCAGTCTCTAGCCCCATCACACCTCCAATCTGCAGGAATACAACGACCATTTCCACAGCGAAACTGTCCCCTCTCACATCCTGTGGTAAAGCAGAGTAACAAGCAGGTTAGCAGTATCGGCACATAAAAGTAGACAGTGGAGTGCATTCCTGTCAAACAACTGTAATCTATCCGTTACTTTACAGTATGGAAAGGAAAGAAAATAATAGTACGATAATACAAAAATATAAATAAGTATATACGTAAAAAAGAAGATCTCTCATACCAAATAAAGAAACAGCTCTAAATCTTACCAGAAATGTCTCAACTATATTCGTAGAAAATTCCCATAATTTAAAACTTGTACAGTATACAAACAAAAAAGAAAAATAACCCAGACAAGTCTCAGAGGAGCATCTACACTACAGAAACATATTTAGCAGGAATATATCCATTTTAAATTCACAAGCCAAGCAGTATAGACTTAAATAAAGGTAGAGCAGCATTTTCCACATGAGAAAGAGAGCTAAAGGTCCTAAACATTAGTCCTCTCCAGAGACTCTGAGGATTCAAAGAAATAATAATAATCATGATAATCCCCTTAGCTGATGTGGAAATCTTGTTTCAGCAGTGGCCTCTTGTAAGTATAGAAATACCTCAGTTTTGTTTTGTGTTTTAATAATGCTCTAGTATTTAAAATCTTTCCTCTGAAGTACAGGAAAGCATGTCTTCAGTTAACATTTGAATATCAAATAATTTTACAAGAAATTAAGCTTTCAGACTTTTATCACTGATCAAAAGCTATCCTGCTGTCATTCCCTCCTGCTTGACCTACTAAGGATTAAGACCTGAGAAAGAAGTATTCATTCCCAGGTGTAAATGCAACTGGATCAGGCCTTTATTAGAGTCAACTAATGAAATCTCCAGTCCCGTAGGAAAGAGAAAATGCACTGTTTATGGCCTTTCGTTGTGACTACAGCCTCATAAAAAGGGAGTGAACAGTTTTATAGGTCCCCAAAACAATGAGCTATAACATAATTAGGTTCAACAGAGCTCTGTTTCATGTTAATCTGTTGTCAGCACCTCAGAGAAGGGAAGACTGAAAAACCTGAGGTAGCAGTAAAGCCCAACTCTGAAGAAAAAAATCCTGTTTCCTGATTTAATTAATAGCTCTATGATAAAACTGTATCTTTGAATTATTCTGAGTGATTTGTCCAGAGAAGATAACCTCAGCATAGATAAAGCACAGCCACCTACTTTTTGAATTCATGATGACATAAATAACATGCTACCCTAACTTTCATGTAAAACCAGGCATATCAACACTGTCACATAAACACAGTTAAGTGATGTATTCCTAAGGGATATAGGCAAGCTACTTTATGCAAGGAATGTTCAAATCTGATTGTCTGGTAGTGACATCCTGATTTATAATGTATCCTGCAAATGGTCAAAAATTTCCCTTGGATAAATGGTGGTACGGAGTGGTACAGGAGTATGTTCACCCAAATACCTTCTATAGACTAATGCATGATGGTGGTTGGTGGTGCAGGTCTGGGGTTGGTGGTGCAGGTCTCTTATCAACTACCTTTAAAACACAACAACCTCCCTTGCAAAAATGCCCTGAAGGAATGTACAAGTTCACGCTGGAATCCCAGGCCCTCTTGCTGAATTTTGTCCTACAAAGCAACATTTCCATATGAGATTAGCAGTTTAAAGCTGTAATAAACACAACACATAAACCACCCTTTATTAATTTGAATTACTATGCAAAGCGAATACTAAATTTGCTTGTATGTTCAGTATATTATTGCTAGTCAAAACCACTAGAATATTTATAGCCACTTAAAAAGAAGTTACAATACAGAATTAAATCTGCATCCACATGATTATAATTTTTAATGAAACTGATGCTTATAGACAAGCAATATGAGTAATTTGTATATTATTTCTAAATAATAACTAGCAAAAATATTTCAAGCACTATGTACAACACTACTTATTTATTTTGCCTATCTTCTATTAAGTTGCTATAGTTAAACATACCCTTATAGTGATAAAAATTAGGAGATAATACTGATAAACTTTTTAGAAAGCATTATAAACAGCAGCTTTTGTATAGCATGAGAAAGAGTAACTGAATGTTAACAGAAAACCTGCAAATCACGCAGTTCTCCTACACTCTGTAATACTTTGCAGAATTATAGTTTAAGTTGCTAACACCTACATACAGTAAGCGCTGTATCAATGTCCATTTATACAGTTCTTCAGCAGACCTGTTATAGTTTATTAATTATTGCATTAGGCTTTTCAAATGTTATCTTCCATGCTTACTTATAACTGAAGGTAAAGAGCTTTGAAACATCTATAAAAAATACAAAAAACTGGCACTGCATTTATGACTGGTTTATATTATCTTTAGAACAAAGAAAATTACATAGCAGATAATGATGTTAATTCATTTAAAAGACAATCTTTGAAAATAAGTAATATGGAAGAAGTAAAAGTGATCTGCAATATCAAGGGCATTTCTCACCAAGGTTCTAAAAAGCTTTTGTTTCAACTGCAAACAAAAACAATTCTAACTTTGATACAGGAGAAAGTAATCAGGGAAAAAATATGTGACTACAAAACTACTGCTATGAACACCCAGGAGAAATATCCAAAATGAAAGATAAAAAACCATGTCAGCAATAACCAGGTTTGTTACTATGAACAACTACGGAAACCATTTTCTCAAAACTGAACTGTACGTATTCTGCTAAAAACAAGTACCGTAAACTTATGAGATTTGAAGAACTGTGATTCAGTTGCCATGAACTTAGCTATACTTTTTAAGCAGTTTACAATTTAAGCAAAAATGACACTGACTAGCAATGATCCACAGAGGAAGCACATGGAATCCAAAAGGACTGCTTCCATTGGTGTATGCTATGCAGTATGAGCCTAAAACATCTGGGTTTCAGCAAGAGTGGGGACTGTCACAAGACAAGGGGTATCTGCTTGTTTACTGCCATTATTTGAAGCCTCAATTCACTAGTGGATTAGTCATTAGTAATTTTATGGAAGGCTTTGCTTTCAATAAGAGATATATTTTATGAAATGGCAAGACAGCTCATGAATCAGTCAGATATTGCCTAAAATTAATACTAATGAGCTAATTTCCATAGAAATTCTGATTTTCTCTGACAGATGCTGATAAAACCAGACACCTCTTTCAGGCAAACAGGATCCTGTCAGCAGGATTCCTGGAGGAAATAACCACTAAGTTTAAAAACAAGCAGTAAAACAATTGGTCTTCACTGTCATGCTTAAAATTAGCTAATAAAAAAGAATCTCCATGAGTTTTGACAGTTCAAAACTCAGAAATTATTGAATTTTTGGTGTTTCTCTACTTTTAGTGTTTCTCTACTTTTATTATAATTCTGTTGTAGTCTTCTGACTGTGATTAAAGCACTACTAAAATACAGGCTAAAAAATGCATGGCAGACCTTATAAATCACACCAGAACGTATATAAAGAAGAATCTCCAGGCATTAACAAAAGTAATTTTGCAAGATAAGCTCTGTTTCAACTGCTCAATATTCAGGAAAACACCAAGGAAAACACAAATACATGATATCATCTTTAATATAAGCGATTCTACTACTGAAAAAAAGCAAATCAAGGATCAGAAGCATCACTGGAAAACTATTACCCAAAGCACTATTTTTAAACTTCTTGCTATACTTACTATCTTTAGGCTTTATGCTAACTTTGTCACTAGACTTTACGTGGTTCTCTATGTCTGGGACTCTCTTATAACAGACCCCTAAGTGGATGTTTAAGATTCACAATTTGCTCAGGTAAAACAAGAAGGTGAATATTACTGGCTCTGAGTAAGCCCCTTGCACAAAGATTATGCCAGGCAGTTATTTTCCACTGGAATAAAAAAACATAATAGTGATTTTGTCAGAGCAAAGATTGAACAAAACACTGACCAAATGAAATACTTTTTTTTTCTTTTACTTTATTAAAAATAGTTGTATCTCTTCCCAAAGGAAATAATGCAATACAAGCACTATTCAATACAATTGCCTTGTGTTCTGCAAGACAAGTTTTGCCCAAAAAGTGTTGCCTGCGTAGGAATGAAGTATTGCCAAAGACAAACCCCACTGCCACTAGAGGATGGTAGTCAACCTCCACATCCCTAATGAATGTTACTCAGTGTTACCTTAAGTCATACCGAACTCCAGCAGAAGAGAGAGAGGTTAATAGCTTCCGGCATTTCATAGCACAATGGTTTAACCCATAGGGCTACAGCCTTCAATAGGAAGGCAGTTTATTACACCCTCTCAGCATCCTCTGTGCTTCATTTGCCCCAATATGTTTGTGTGGAAATATTTAGATTGAGAATTAAAGATTAAATTAAATCCTCTTCTATTAAAACCAGAATGTTATTTTCAGTTTATAATGGAAACTGATACTGACTTACTCTCTGACACTCTTTGCATTACTTTAGACTCCTTTCGGTTCTTCTCTGAACAGTTCTAGTCTTTCCTAATTCTTTTCATACATTTTCTAGCTGCCCATTCAGCCTTGAAGTCCCTCATACTTTTAACTTTGACTACAAATCTTTTGAATTACATTTGTCATCCATAGATTGAGGGCACCATGGCTGTCTATTCTGACTCTACAAAATTGGCCAAAACCTCTCATTTGTTCTTTCTTCCTTGCATCACTGCTAACACCTCTAACACTGCTAACGGTTAAGCTTGATTGAAAGATTTAAAGTAAAGAAGAGTGTATTAAGCCCAGTTAGATTGTACCACTCTCAAACTGTCCACTCAAAAATGAAACTTACACTGCTCCAATTATTTTATACTTCAGGAATCATCCCTCTCAACAGATTTTTTGCACTTAAAAGAGTCATGTTCTTCAAGGCATTATTTTTTGAAATGAACAGTTACACCTTTAATACATCCACAGTTTCTCAACAAATAAATGCAAATGAACTGTACATTCCAAGCCTCTTCACATAAATTTTACAAAAAGAACAAAATAGACAAGCTCTCTTTTCTCTCCTTCTGCCTTCCAACAAAAGATACTCTTTGTTCCCATTCAGCTCCCAAAGAGAAGAGTCCACTCCAGTGGCCTTGCAGGTAGAAGAATCCTAGAGACTCACACTCCATACGCATATGCTTTGATGTCAGACTTTTGCCTAGCTTAATTACATGTCAAACAGCCTGAGGTTTTGGAATGCTTAGGGAGGGGAAGCTGAACCTCTGCAAATTCCACCTCTGTTCCCCCACACTAATGAAGAAAGAAGTTAAATCCATAGTTCAGGGAAAATCTGTATTTATTGCAAAATGCCCTGTGATACTGAAAAGTAGTATTCTCCTAGCAGTTATAATAGGCAAATGAACAAGATTATTTAAAATATAAAGACAAATAGAGTCTGATAATATTATGCTAAATTTCATATGCCTGAGACAAAGTTTCAGTCTTTCTACATGCTGCAAACTCCATCATATTTAATACAAACTATTGAGATTAAAAAAAGCACGGACTACATGAGCATTTATAGGTATTACAAAAAGCAGTAGATTTATCTTCAGTCTTCAAGAGCTTGCAACACAGAACATCTTTTGTACCTACATGTCTCTAAACTAGATTATATGAGAGAAATAACTTTAACTGACAACGTCAATAAGAAGACAACAAATGTGAGTCTGCACCCACTTCACATGACTGCAAGATCTCTGTATACAAACTGATGGGTGGAGAGGGGGCTAGTCAAGGGACAATCAGCAGCAGAAGAGCTGCGGTGTCAGAGAGACAGAGTTACAGTGTTAATAGGGAAGTATAGGATTTCTGTTGCTGAATTATCATTCAATTTGATATTATAACAAGATTATTATTAGTAAAATAGCATTTGCAGACAGTGATTGATCAAGGACTCTGTGCCTTGCACTGTGCAAACACTTAACAAAAAGAAGACTCACACCCTAGATAGTTTGTAGCCTAAAGATGACAGGCACTTGAACTCACCTGGGTGCCCCAATATCAACAAGCAAAGGCCAAACGGTGCTGTTCTTCCCTCCACCAACACATATACATATTCTGCTGTTTCTGCGGTAGCACTCCAGGAAGCCACAGTACACCAGAGACACGCACACCTTTGCTGGTATATTTATTAGCCAGCACAAGAAACAGGGCCCATACACCTTGATCCTTCCTATAGAGGGGCCTCCAACCTTCTACAAACTGGAGTTGGAAAGATTCTGAGCCAGAGATTCCATCTCATACTCTGGTGTGTTTAACAGTGATCAATGCACTACTCTTCACAAAAGTTATCTACACTGGTTTTAAGTCCATTTATTCTTCTGAATGCCAACATCACATGGTGCATGTGCAGAAGTACCCATTTATTTAATTTGATTGTTTTATTATGCACTACCTAGCCCCCAAGCAAAGATTCAGACATTTTAGAAAACTTTCTGGCACACGTATTATACAGAGTATTTCAGATTATTTGGTGGGTGGAATTTGAAAATGATAAAGGACTGAACTTGAAGCAACAGATCTGGTTCTCCACAGACACTAACTGGACTCAGAGATTTAAGCTCCCAAGGCCCAGTTGCATGGCTTCCTCAAAAATTAGCAAAAACCCACCTTGATTACAATAATAAAATATCTTTTGCTCCACCAAACAGCAGAAAAAGATACTTTGAGCCTTCTCGCTAAAAATCCATTCACATGTAGAACTTTATATGTTATTGGATTATAAATAGAGCTGATATCAGGAGGGCGAGAGGAATGAAAACAGGTGAGAAACTAAAGTTTAAACTTTGCTTATTTGTTTATTTCTGTAAGGCTGCCTGGATATGCAGAGTCTATTCCCATCTCTGATGAATAAGCTAGATATTCCATACCCACAGGAGAGGAAATTTTGTGTAAACCACATCCTGATTTCAGTGGAATGATGGGTATCAGAAGCTATAATAAATGGATCTTGCCTGTCTAACCTACATTTGAAATTTTCACTCACAGATTTTTAATAAAAAATGACCTTAAAATTCAAAAACAAAAGTGAAAATGTTACGTTTTGGTATGGACTTACAAATACCATGTTTCACTGCAGTAATAGCAGATTTTTTGTCATTTCCTTTTCAAAAACACTTACCAAATAGTAAAAAAATAAGAAAAAAAATCAAGGAAATCTGGAGACAGCAAAATCTACAGTATGTTCTGTGCTTTGTCAGCATGCTCTTGAAGACACAGACACTCGTCAACTAAAACCATTGTTAAAACTGAAGCATCAAATCTCATTTAAATAATGCTCACATGTAAAATCTTTTTTTAAAAAATGTTAAAATATTTGCTTTCAGTTAATACGGTTACAAAAGGACTATAGATTCATTTCTACTAAAGCCTCAACATAAATCCAAGAATTAAAGATATGCAGGATTTTAATCTACTGAAACTAAGCAGGAAAGCTTTCCTGCAAAGAAAAAAGGGTTCAAGTCTCCTGCGGACATCAAGTTCAAAGGAATGACACTGTAAATACCTCCTAGCAACGTTAACGATATTCATAATCCTCACACTCTCTACCTTACTTTAGCTTTATTAATTGAAAAAGCAATGAACGCAAACAGCCTGACAAAAATAGAAACAGTTTATAAATTCATTTTTAACAAATTATTAAATGTTATTTTTTTTCAAGTATAAGCCTAAACTAGTAATAAAGACAACAAGCTCCTAATTTTCTGATAAACCACATATGGACCTCTTCTAAAAAAATTCGCAGTTTTAAATTTTTTTTTTTCTTAAGGCTCCTATATTCAGAACAATATAACTGTGGGTTCTACTTTATCACTTTAAAACCAGACATTCTAGAAAAAGTAAAAAAAACTCACAAAACTATTCACACTGATATTAAATGTAAAAAAATATAAACTTCTTAAACTTAATTCATGACAATTTATGTATCATACGTGCTCACAAACGGTGCATATCCATACAATGTAATTTTACCATCATATTATACCACTTATATTTACACCATCATTACATTTACCACAGTACTATAATCAAATTAATCAAAATTAAGTTCCTTTATAATCTTGCTTCAACTCACACACTTTTTAAAAAGTAACAAATAAACTCTTACTATCTTCTTAGTCCTATAACAAGGCAGGAATAAGAAATAATCCTTTTAGGCAAGGGCTATAATAGACAATGGGTGATACTTCTTTCTCCTGATAAAGTAAATATTGAATAGACCAGGTTCCTTCTTCCATTTAAGTCGCTGTCAAATTTCTCATACTTCAGTGATAACTGAGAATCAGCCATTAATTTTTGTTGGACACTTTCTTTAAACCCAACTGTATATAAAGTATTTTCCAAAATGAGACTAGTAAAACCTATTCATACTCCTCCCTTAGCGAACTTAGTAAAGTTGTTATCTGCATGGACAAATTCAACAAACCAGTATTTGCAGTACTGAAAGATTAGCCTTCACAATATAAAAACATATTTCAGGCACATTACATGTAAAGAACATGTTCTGCACTAAACTGGATAACCTCAAACAGTTTTCTTGACGTTAGGTGTCTTAATTCACATAAATCAGTTGTGATTGTTAGCTGGGTAAGTGAAGAAGTACTGTGGATCTCTAGGGAAGCATATGTGTCACAGCTCTCCTAAATCACAGAGGCTTCATTTTCATTAATGGCACATTAAATATGCAAAAATCTGTTTTAATTGACTAAATGACATAAAGAGGAAGAACAAACAAACAGTAGAAATAGACACCCCTAGGTACTCACAGAAGGAAGCATCCCAACCATTTTCATAAGAATGAATATTGCTAATGGCCCAAGGCTGCTGCAGAATAACAATTGGGTACCAGAGTGAGGAGGAATATGACCAAACAAGGAAAATCTTCAAGACTACAAAGTATTTACAGCTACAAAGTGTGTGGAAAATTTTAAAAAAGAGTGCTTAAACAACTTATAACATATACAGTACATACCACTGAGAAAGTCTGATAGATGTAGCAGCAGATGATAAAACAACTTTCTCAGGAAGCTATTCTCATTTTGAGAACTGTACTGTTTTTTAAATAAATTTTCCAACCAATGTGCTGTTTGTTCTCAAAATTAGACCTCATGCTGAGATGGTGAACTGCAATAAATTCAGTCACGCTCTGCTGAAAGCTGATGAGTCATTGTAGCTCTAGGAATCAGCCTCAGTAAGAGCCTTCCAATCCAGTTTGTGACAGTGAAATTGTGTATTTTTTTTTTATTTCTTTTATGTATTATTGCTAGACTGAAAATTGCTATGCAACATATAACACTGCCAAATCATAAACTTACTAGAATATTATACCGCAAGTTTTTAAATGAAAAGTGAAATTTGTCATGCAAAACATAAACCACTTTCCCTTACAGACAATAAACACAATAAAGTGAAAGCTATTTCTCTCTTTCTGTCAGAGAAACCATATCTATAACAAAATTCTGCATTACTTGAGTAGTGCCATGATACAAGTGGGACTCTAGGTAGAAAAGACAATTTAAGCTGGGTTCCAAAGCTTCATGGGGTACTCCCCATCATTTTGCACTTCAAAAATAGTGACTGTTACTTGTTGCAAGCTGAACATGTGAGAACATTTTAAGAAAAGCAGAAAAATTGAAGTGTCAGTACACAACAGATAGATCATATGCTACAAGCATCTAGTGTGCCTAGACAGACATTCTCATGCTGCTTACTACAGCCCATGAGATTAGGAACTACATATATTTCTTTGGGTGCACTCACACTCATCACGTTCCTCCCTGATTCAGTAGTGACTCAATTTCGGCCAGCAGCTCATAGCTATGGCTGGTCACTCCTTATCAAGCTCTTGAAAAGGAAATTCCATGTGCTAAGGCAGGTGTGAGTAAAGGAAGGATCACCTGAACTGAAACAACAATGTCATCCAATGTGTTCACACAAAATGCAACTTATCTTAATAGACCTGAAAATGAACAATATGAATTAAATCATCCTTTGGCTATTTTATTTTTAAATGTGGTATATTTTCTTTATAGTTTTCAGTTTAAAAAATAATTTTAAAAAATCCTTTTACCCAAATAGTAGTATTTTGTCAAATTAAAAAGACAAAGTCCTTGACTTCTTCAGAAGAGGACAAATACAAGTAATATCTCCCACTGAAACATTACCCTTCCTGTTAGCCCCAATGGAAGCATTTTCATCAGATGTCCTCTAACCAGCTAAACTCTACAACTGTCAGATTTACTCATCCATTTGGATTTTTTAAGGATGCTTGATTCTACTGCTACTTCCCTTCATGGGTGGCTGCTAGGCATAATATTTTAAGTAATTCTTTAAATTCCAGACACAGAGGTGAATAGCAGGGAAGAAGGGTCTCCTGCTTTAGCTTGTGTAGCTGGATAAGCCCTACCCTTGCTGCATCCTTGGAAACACAAGAGGGTACAAGCACTGCACACTGTGTGCTTACATCCAGAAGCAAGCGCAACAAAGCACAAGAAAGGCACATGTCTCCCAAGTTTCACAGTGGTAGCACACAACACGTAAACAGCGTTGCTCGCAGAACTGCTGGCATTTGCCTACAGCCTTGCAACCTTTAAATCGTAACTACTTCCTTATAGCAATATTTTCCATCACTTTTTCAAAATGCCTGGTAGGAAGGAGATTGCAAGCATACCTTGTATATCGCTGGCCACAGAGTCAGCATCTCCATACTGCATGTTTAATCACTGAGATTTTCCCTCAACAGGGTGATAATTTGGGTTTCTCTCTCTCTACCACCTTATGAAATTTATTGGGATTTAAGTCTCTCAGAAGTCTTGACCTCCATTAGAAAAAGTTAAACAGGCCAATAAGTAAAAAATTATTGCACATCTTAAAAAAAAAAAAGGCAACTGACTGCTAAAGCATCTTTATTTGAGGAAACTAAACAAAAAGCAGGGAGGAATGGTTTCTGCTAATTAATAGGTGATAAAGTCTTAGTATGGATAAAGTACTTCATCAAGGTTGGAGCTTTTACTTCACTCTTAATTAATGTTAATTTTGCTACTCATTATTTCATTGAATTTAACTATTTGACATTTGGTTTCTTTTTTGCTCAAACAAATCCAAGAGATACCCAAATTTCTAAAGGACTTAAAGTTCAGTTTTAATGTTTTATAATTTTTTCTACTTTCACTGTAAGATAACCATTTTATAATGCATTCTATGGCAGGCTTATTAAAGTTAAAAACTGCAAAACTAATAAAAGCGTAGTAACAGCATTTTTGCGTTTCCAGTCTGAAATCATCATTTTTTTTTTCATTTGCCTACAGTCAGAACACAAATTCCTTGCCTGGATATCACTTCTGCAGGTGCCAAAGGAGCCCGACTGGTGGCTGCTGCCCTGGGTGCTCGGGCAGCGCTGCAGGTGCGGCAGATGGCTGGCCAGCCTGGGCAAAGCGACAGGCCAGAACTGAGCTATGTCTGAGGCTCTTTTCAGATTTCCTGTTGTTTCTGACAGTAGAAATTTGTCAAGGCTCAGATTAACAACTGAAGTAGTTTAATTACTCCACTAAGTAACTTCCGTGTGCTGCAGAGGTAGCAAAAGGAGTTTTAGTACTTCGCTACATTTACAGAATACTAGGAACAAAAATTCATTTTCAGCTAGGCTTTAAAGCATATTCTGTGGCTGACCATTGTAAAAACTGCCAAGCTAATAAAAACAGCTTGTATATTCATATGGAAGACACCACAAACTTTGTCGCTCATTTCAGACACAAACTGGAGCTCGTTTGTTTCACATGAAATGGTTTAAAAACCTATTAGACCTCGCAGTAGTAAAAGTTATTTTTATTAACACAGCTAGAAGGCCAGCAAAACCTGCAGCGGCATTCCATGTGCTTGGTTATCGTCCAACTCATTTATTGCATTGCAGATTGAGAACAGCCCTACAATCCTGCTCAAAAGTGAACACGTGAGCAGTCCCATTCAAGTCAAGCCATCTGTTTACACTAGACAACTTTTCAAAAGGGTTTCCCGCAGTGCTAACACTGGTTCACTGTAGCCCTGATGAGGCCACTTTTGTAACTAGCCTGCTAGCCAAGCATTTCCTATATGTTCTTAGCAGTAGCATTAAGCAGTGGTTGCATGGCCAGCTGACCCAAACCACCGACTTACCATAGGAAAAAGGGGCCTCTCTTTCTCTCCCTCTTTCCAGCTTCTCTCCTCCCACTTGATGCCATGGTTCACTATCTTTTCCAAACTCCAGTAACAACCAAACCTTTCTATACGCTGCTCTAAATCACGAAACCACCAGGAAACCAACTAATTCCCTAGGCCTGGTTTAATTTTCCTCTGGGTTTGTAAGCGAAAGCAGCTGACAGAGAGGTCCGATGAGCAGCAGTGCTAGCACAAAGCAAGTAGCAAGAACTCGAGACTGGCAGCAACATGGGAATGGGACATTGGAGGACAGATGGAAGGAGAGCGGGGCCGCCTGCTTTCAGCAGCTGTGAACTGTTCAATTGGCTCATCACATCTCATGAAACTGTACCCTTAGGTGACAAGGTATGACAAGGACTTGAGCAGATCTAAATGGGGTCCCCCACTGGTGTTGAATGATGTGAACCTTTATATAGTAAACTTCCTTCTTCTGGGCAGACCTGGGGAGGATTATTGATATATGTACGTACTCCAGTTCTGCAGGTCCTATACTTCCTCAAACTAAACTATCTGTGGTATATTTATCTGAGTTGATAATGTGCAAATGGCTTCTGAAGATAAAAACAATTACCTAGATCCTAAATATATCAGTGAATGTATCAGTTCCTGGTATATATTGTGGAATATGCCCCTTTTTTTTTTTAGAGATGCCACAAAACACAACTAAAACCCCCATCCTTCTTGCTCCACAAAAGCATGAGCCTGCAACCCCCATAAAAGGGAGTCCCTATTGGAACAGACCCCCATTCTTCAACTCGACTCAGGAGGGTGTAGTATCATGACCTGCTTGGGCAAGAAAATAATTGAGCGGACACACTGCTGCTGTAAATAGTGCCCTTTTGCTGAAGATCTGGCTTCTTGATTGTAAATCAAAGGCAACTTATTCATGTTAAAATTGTAAAATAGAACAGGTCATAAAAGTAGAACAACTTCAGTCAATTCTTATATGTCATTTCATTAATCCAAAACAAAACTTGTAACAGTGATCCTTAGATCTCTAATCCACTTTAAGCATTGCAAAACAAAGAAAACATTAAAAGCCTTCAAAGCAACAGTACAAGCCTATGGAATCTGCTAAAGGCTATCCATTCCATTAAACATTTCTATGCTTACTCATTTAAACTCAGTTTTCTTAAACTGTTCTAAAAGTGTGCTGAGTTCAGGAAGCAAAAAGCAGTTAATAAAATTAATATTACCATAAGAAAGTAGACTTCAAAATGGATCTCAAGCAATAATAAGCTATTAAAAGAGATGTTTACTCTTCACTGAATCCTATTTTATATCTCTTAGATCAGTACAACTCAGGGATAATTTGTTTGAAATTAATGGAGTTGCACTGGGTTGACTCTGAAGAAATCTTGCTATTCCTTCATCTAGAAACAGCTCAAGGTATCTTTAAAAATAAAGTATAATTATCAAATTATATAAACAAGCACTTTAGTTTTAAATAATTTGAAAAACAGCCCTGTCCTTTATTTGCCACATTCAGTATAAGCTGTTAAAAAGAAGCTGACAAATTATCTGATTATCATCGCTAATTAGCCACAGAAGAATAAAAACATCAACTTCTCTTTAAAAATATGTCAACCGGTAGATCATTAATTAGAAGGGACCTTTAATGTTTTTCAACAATGATGACTTCGAGAAAGTGCAATTTCCTTTGAAACATCCAAAGTGCTATAGGGTTCCAGCACTTTTTAAGCAAAGCTCTAAAAGAGGAGAAACAATTATAAACTCCTGCTTGAAAAATGTAATTCAAAGTTACAGATTCAACTCCTGCTTAAAAAATGTAACACAAAGTTACATATTCCTCTATCTGAAGAGTTTTCACAAGATCTCAGATATAAAAATAACTGTTGTAGGAAGACTGAATGACATTTGATCCAATATTCATAAAGATAAAATGAACTACCTCTAATATGTGCCTGTTTAGTGCACAATTAAATAGAAGAGTATTCAGGTTAAAAAAAGAAAAAATCTCAGCAGAAGAACCTCCAGGTTTGGTGCTAAATAATTAGAAGCTTAAAAAAACACCATTGAGCTTTGATCTGGCAATCATCTAACAATGCAAAAAGGCATATGGAGGGGGAAAGTCTCCAAACTGTGACTGATTTCATGTCAATCCAGGAAGACCAAAAGGAAAAGAACTAAAAGGCCTTAAATGAAATTGCATTCTACCTTTCCCCCAAATGAATCTTTGCTCATTTCCTGCAAAACACATGGAAAGTAAATCTGGATTAAAGTAGGATTTCATTGCTCAAATTTCCAATCAGCTCAATATATGAAAGAAGGTTTTACTTTGCCTTACAGGGAAATAGAAGCATCACATACATCACACACTTATCTTCATTGAAATCTCCTTAGATGCTCTGTCTCTATTTGTCTTGACTCATGTAGCTTAATTATTTACTGTAATTCTAGCATTTGGCATAGAACCTAAATCTAACCTGGTGTCATCAAATTTCTGCTTTCAATTTTTAACTAAAATTCTGGGATTTGTCCCATTCTTCATTTTAGCTGATTACTTTGCAAATTCCTGATACGCTTTGCTAAACAGAATACAGAAAAAGAGTAAATTATTAAGAAAAATCAAGAGATGTACTAAAAGAGGCCTAATCATTAAAGAGAACCATATTAAAAAAGACTGTCAGTGCACCACTTATTAATTAAAATGTGGGAAGATTATGTGTTTCACTGATAAGTACTTTTAAATTGCCAGTCCTCAGGAAATAAACTAGTTCAGAGCCAGGTAGATGAACACTCACTGGGATTTTTGCTCTTGATTTTGTGTGAGTGCATCTCCAAGAGAAACCAAGAAAACTATATTGGTGCAGGATTGTGAACACTGCAGCCCAGAGGTCATGCACAATACCTATTAAATTGTATGTCAGGACTGCATTGGTATATTAATTTTCTTTGACATCCTTTCTCCCTTCTCATTACTCCCAAATCCTCAGTCCCCAAGGAAAGTCTCACTCAAGGTCTTCAAACACTAGGTCTTGGCAGGGGCGTAATCTTACAGACAGGCTTCTCTGTCATTTAAACATGCACAGCTCTCTACAAGGGAGTATGAGGACTGACTGGCCTGTTGCCGAGAGCCACGTCACTATGCATCATCCTACAGACAGATAAATAGATTTGACTGAAGGCAATGTGTAAAAAATACTGAATTATTAATTTGGAGATTGAATTATTACAATGCTTGATGGAAAAGCATGTTTCTCCATGCCACTCTGGAAAGACCTGCTGTAGCTCTTCTCTACTTGGTCATATCGTACTTATTTATTACTGGTCTCACTTCAGGAAAATGGTCATTGTGATTTCTAAGGTATGATATCACACCATTAATTCTTAGAATAGCCTTCATTCACAGACTAAGAGAGACCTCATAATGGTCACATTTTAGTCATATTGGCCTGGGACGCATTTAAGCTGATTTATCATTGCAGAGATTTAGATCTAAATCAAATTTGATGCACTAATTTCTGTGTTACTGAAAAGTTTCTGCACAAATCACGCTTCGACAAGATGCATGCAGAATAGGTAATCAGCCTTCCTAAAAAAAAGATATTTTAAATTAAAAGTCTTCTGATCTTGAGATCAACAACAGAAACCTTAAAAAATGTCAGTAAACTATAAATTATTGAAAATAGGAGCAAAAAACAAATATTAGAAGTCAACCTAGCTGTGATCTACTGGCCTCTTAACTCAGTAGAGAATCCAAAAATTTAAAAAAATAGCATATATGTAGAGAGAAAGACCATTAATAGAGATGCTTGCATTTCCAGCAGCATTTCCCAGAATTTGAAAGTTTACACAAACATTGTGATTATCAGCAAGGAAAATATACAGCCTAGATAAGCAATCATTGATGTCATATAATACACAGGAGTGTGAACCTGTCATCTTTGATTCCATATATGAAGCGCGCTAAAAGAAATAAAAAGATCCTCAGAAGTATCCACCAGAAAGATGGGGGAGGCAAACCACAATTTAAGCATTGTAGACCCCCCAAACACACTGAACTCCTGGCCTTTACATAGCAATTCAGTATCTTGCAATAAATTTCAGCAAAGCCAGAATTTCAGTGTAAGTACATGCAAGCCTGAAAAAAGATGATAGCGGCATTGTTTTGTAACTTGCACTAATTAAACAGAATCAATGACAAAAATCAGTACCAATGTCATTTATTAAATAATTCTTATTATTTAATACTTTTACTTTCTGGAAGATTTACATCATATCTGCTGAAAGTAGGTCATAAGGACTTAATGGACAGCAAAAAGCAACGAAGGAAATGTAAGTGATCTGAAACATATAGGTTACAGAGATGTTAACTACTTTAGACTTGTGATGAATGTTCTTAATACTTTGTGTCTAGAAAGAAGGATTCTCTTTTATAAAGAAAAGCAGGTTGCTATTAATGATTTTTATATGATTTCATATATAGGAAAGATTTTATGACGAAACTAAACTAACAGTTCCTCTGGTGCTGAACCATAAAGAACAGGAAAAAAATTCAAACACTCTCAGATACTAAATCCTCATCAAAAAAAGTACAGCAGGCCTGCCATGTTAGATAAGGTAAGCCCAGTAACAAATACTACATGGAATATTGCATGAGTCTGTAGATCTGGTATGCTTTGCAGGAACATTAAAGAACTCATTGTTCAAATGCAAAGTTGCCCTAGTGATCTCATTTGCCCTCTGAAAAACTGCCGAGAGTACAACATCTACCCAGTGTCTATAGTTTATGACTATGAGAGTGAAGCACTTTGAGATTCCTCAAAATAAACATTAACATTAGTCCCGTAACGCTCCTTCTTGACACTGCCTTCATTTAGGCAGATTTTAGAATCCAGCTGCAATTTTTTCTGATAATTGTTATCCCACAGGTAACGAGGCTTATAGAGTAAAGGTTGCAGAACCCCAGCTCCTGTACTACCTGGCAATTACAAAAGCAGTATTTTTATCAGTTTATAAGTGCTATGTTTAATTCCAGTAAATCTCAAATTAGATAAATCAAGGAAGAATCTTGATACTATCATCTGAGCAAGTGCTCAGGTGAAGCTATTTCTAGAAACATCCATCTTATACTGGGAATACTCAGGTATTACCAACAAAAACCTTTAAAAACATCACGGAAGCACCTTTGAAAATACTGTGTATTAGGCAAGATAATATGATTTTTACTGTTCTCACTCTGAGCCTTAGAACTGCTTTCACGCTTCTCTCAATTTATTTTTTTTTAAATGAGTGTCTGACATGACCTCAACATTCAAGGAGCTAGAACTTCAGGATACCAAACATTTCACAGTAATAATCAGACTGCGTCCAAGATTGCTATCCAGAGATTTCACTAGTATCAGTTACCTGTTGCTAAAACTATACTGCTTCATTTACACAGTTATTCTGCTCTGAGGTGGGGGGAGTCGGGGGGTGGGCAGGACACCATGAAAGTAAAAAAATTCCGTACTTCCACTGCCTATGGATGCTAGCTAGTTCAAAGCTTCCGTCTCCTTATCCCGTCATGTCATTTACCGGGCACATCCTGAACAGTCAAAAGTGGCTGTACGGCAAAGAAATAAACTTTTGGATCAGCACTGCAGCTTCCATTCTACCCAATGTAAAATAATAGTGCACAGGATTAACTCTGCCCAGTGTGACCTCCTTGGATAGAGCTTTTGAGGTCTCCTGCTGCACATTAGCTATCTCCTGTGGTAAGCGGGAGCTGCTAGCAACAGTTGCTGTATAATTACTTACTTGATTCTGTCTAAGGAGCTTAGGCTAAGAGTTGAGCAAAGAAAGCAGATTAACAATTTGAACGCACATGTAGCACACAGACCCCCCCGCGCCCCCCGGCCCGCCGGGTCAGCAGAGGGGCCGAGGGAGGGCACCGCAGCCCCCCTGGCTCCGACAAGGCGGGCTGCCTTTTGGCTGCGGGGCAGCGAGACGGCGCGGAGAGCGGGGCCGGGAGGAGAGAGGCTGGAGGCGGCGGCTGGGCCGGGGGCCGGGGCCGGGGCTGCCCCATGCCCAGCAGCCAGATTAGCGGGGCGGGAGCGGGGCTCAGCCCGCTCGGCCCGTCACATGCTCCCGCGGGTCGCCTGGCAACAGCAAAGCCCAGGGAAAAAGTTCGCCCTCTCCCAACTTCAAATCTGCGGCTGAGACCGACTGAGGGGAGCTTATTGTGCTCCAGACTAAGCATCTGTTTCTTTCTTGCAGCCTTCNGCACAACCTGTCTACGGGCGAGTGCCGCAGCCTGCGCGCTTCTCCTCAAAAACCAACGCAGGTACAATTTTAGTGGTCACCAAACCTGCTCTTGGAATGCCGGTGAACTCTGCTCTGCAACACCGCCCACGCCTCTGCAGCAAGAATGGCACAAAGATCGCAAGGGAAAAAATGCAAAAACTCTGGGGTGATTTTTTTGTTTGCTTGTTTTAACCTTATCCACAGCCTCGCTACAGGGAAAGCTGCCCACTTCCACCTTTGTAAAACTGCGAGTTCAGACTGTGGAGTTGCAAAGTCTGAGCTGTCCCTCGAAATTTAGCACCGTTTGTGTGTCACTGTCTTGTACAACCAGGAAAAAAAGTTTGTACTAACCAGAAAAACAATCAGAAAAAAAACATCCTGGGATAATTTAAAACCAAGATGAAATGAAGGTAACGAGCCGGTGGTGTTTGTGGTGTTTTTTAAGGTGGTACTTCCTTTTCCACAACGAAATCGACTCATCAAACGACTCCTGGAGAGAGTTAACTGTGTCCCCCAGCTATCAGAAAGAACTCCTTGAATCGGCTCCCGTTACCTCACCCTCTACGTTCGGACACTTCGGTCTATTTTCTCATCGAAGTCCCCAGGACAGGGATGTGCTCCTTGCAGTGCAAGCCCCAGTCCAGAGAGGCTGGAGCATAGCGCTTACCTTGGCAACTGCCCTGCATTATGCATGCAGTGAATAATATCAGCAGTTTGCAAGCAGTTGCTGCTCTTCCATCCGTCCGATGGTGGGGTCCCATCTGGGCTGGGATGCTCCAGCTCCCTCAGAAGCTGGCTCCTCCGCTCCGGGGTGCTGATCTGCACAGCAGCGGTGTCTTTCTCTTATCCCGCTAGTTGCAGAAGGAAGGCGTGCTCGCCTGTTGAGGCATCGCGTTTTCTATGCACTCCCACCCTCCAGACACTGCATAAAGCTCTTTATACCCGGCGGCCCCGGAACTAGCATGGGGGAATGAGGCGCCGCGCCAGGCCCTGCGGCCGCCCCCTGCCTCTGCCGCTCCTGCCGCGCTTTGGGGGAGCGGCGGGATGCTTCCCAGTCCCTGCGCTTTCCAGACCTCTTGTCAGGGTCCGTTGGTGCTACACTGCCTATTCGGAGCAGAGCAGGGGAATTTCAGGTGCAAGTGAAATATATCCCAGGTTTTAGTGTCCCAAAGGCTTGCTTCAAATAAGACACGTATTTTTGACAACTTTGAAAAACGTCACAACACCTCCTTACCAATGCAGGGGATAAAGCTTAGAACTTTTTTTTTTTTAATTATTCCTCACATAAATATTGTGAAAGGAAACCTGTAAGGATGAAACTTACTTCTCCACGTTCTCAGTAGGTAAAATCAGTTTGGTAATGTGCTTCGGCTGTGAATGCTTAAGATACAAGCTGGAGACACCTTACTTGGGTTCTGACTCTCCAACAGTGCACGCAGCACGTGTGAGATGTCTGCCTGTGTTTTACTGCTGCCATTCCAGGAACCATATACCTACTAAGAAGAGTAGAACAGTGCACAGTATCATGGGGGAAAGATAAAGATACCCTAATACTTCAGGCTGGAATGCAGTCTTGGGGAAAGGGCAAACATTTTGGAGGCTTTGCTTGCAGGATCAGAAGCATCATACATAAACTGTTTGAAGTTAAATCATTATTTTGTTTTATATTAGTCAGAAATAAGTCTTCCACATAAGAAAATTTATTTATGCCAAGCTGTTCCTTTCTCTGTATGTGTGCACACATACACATGCATGTGAACTACGACTACTGTGCATATATCCCATGGGAGAAAGATGGGTCTATTTGTCTTACAAGAGGCTTTGTCAGATTAATTTTAATGACATCACCTTTATAAATCTCATATATTGTTTACATTAGCTTCATGCTATATTCATTATACTGCAATGGGTGTTTGCTGATGCTGCAACAAAACTTAAGTGATATTTCAAAGCATTAACTCTTCATCTTTTTGCCATGGATTGCAATTTCAATTAAGGGGTAGAGGTGCCTGCATTATTCTTGCAAAAGTTGCAGAAGAACATGTTGTTGCTTATTAGCAGATTGTGATTGCTCTCCGGGTCCTGTAGGACACTAATCCCCCTAAACCATTCCGTAAAGGTTTTCTATCTATCAAGATGGGGGGGAAGGGGGAGAAGAAGTGGAGTGCAGGCTTTTCCAAGATTGTGATTTATGCAGGTTCAGGGCTGTTTGGTGTAGTGGTACGACACAGCACCGGGGTCAAGCCACAAGAAACACTGGGGGCAGATCAGAATATTCAATTAGCTTCCTGGCACCTCTGAATCACAAAGAGAGGATAAGATCTCTCCATCACAAGATCCAGAGCTGCCGGGGGAGGGGGTGGACCTGCCCTCTTCAAATCTGTCTCCTCCCTCCCACGCTCTCTCCTTTCACTGTTGGAGAACAGTGCTTGAAGCATTCCTTTCTGCACGGAAGGACTTTTCCTATTGTTGTTTTCTTTGTGTTTCAGTGTTGCCAACTTACTGGAATTCTTGTCGTGGTTTCACAGCAAGGCTCAGGCTGACCAAACGGAACCAGCTGCGTTTGTGTATGGGGCCGCCGCTGCTTTAATCCCCCAACAACGCCGATGGGGAGGGAAGGAAAGGATCCTCAGAGGGGAGCAAGCAGATCCGCTCTGTACAGATGGGTGCCTGAAAAGCCAACACACAGATTGACCGTACTTAATTAGAAGAGGAATTGTTTAAAGCCGTTCGCACCCCAGCAACACGCAGACTGGGCAAACAGTGCTTGGGAGCTGCAACCACAAATTGGGACCTGTGTGCACTCCCCTGTCACTCCATGGTTGAGGTGATCTCAATATAAGCTTTGGGAGGCACCTACCCACGTTTCACTCCCACACAGCCAGCAGCCAGAAGCTGTGCTCCTGCCTCATTTGCCATTACCATTTCTACACATCTGCACTTCCTACAGGGTGCTAGGCAAGAGGGATTCTCAAACAGGAATGGTGGAGACACTGTTGATAGTGAGGGGAAGCCCTCTGCTGAGACAATAGGTCAAGCCCTCCCCACCATTCTTTGCACTCAGAAGACAGAATTTGCATTCCGAGACAAACGAACTGATCTTCCCAGATGCTTCACTGCTGAAGAATGATAGTTAGACACTAAGGAGGCAGCATAGGACAATATTGTTCTCTGTTTACTTCATCTAAAATTTTCTCCTCTCACTTTATCATGGCACCTCAGCATCCAACCAAAGGGCCCCTGTCCTGCTGGACACCATCAAATGGGACTTCAGCGAGACCAGAGCCTCAAGATAGGATTCAAAACACCTCAAAGCTTTTGCACAGCTACATCCAAAATCAGCCATGCCAGTGTAACACATCTCTCCCTCTCAGCTTCCTGTTGACTAAAATGATGGTTTCCTGACTGAACTAGATCTAGGGATTTTTAGTTGATTATTTCAAGTTTAAAAAGATGCAGGCTATGTCTGTTAGAAGGTTAGAGGGAGAAAACATAGGCAATGCAGTTGTTCACTGAACTCTGCTTTTAAATCAAAATACAGTTTAAGATGTGTTTGCGTGCCTGTTTTTTGCTGTAAGTAAGCAATCAGAAAAGCTGTTAAAGGTGTAATTTAAAATGAACAACCACATTGCTTATACATTAAAGATACATGTTAAGCACGGAAGTTAAAAATTAAAAGGCTTGATTTTTGACCAGGGTTCAGTTCTAATTTAGTGTCCAAACTTACCCAGTTCTTAACAAACAGATAGAAACACCAGGGTTGATGTATGACTAGATAAAGATACAAAGCTGATAGCTAAAAAAATATATAATAAAAAAATACATTCAGTAAAAGAAACAGTCAGTCAGATCTGCACCTGTGAATTTGTGTCTTCTGAACTTCTCAGGGCTAGGACAGTTTATAGAGGCTGAGGATCTGCCCAGAGCATTATCCAATAAAGCTGTAATTGCCCCTGGCATTTGGTAATCTTGTGGTCAATCTGTCCTTGGATAAACCCAGGTTTTCCACATAGAAAACATTTACATGACAAGCTGTGTTTACAATTTCACATTTAAGTTTCGTAATTAAATCCTATGCCTTTATCATGACAACCTTGTTTTGTTATTTTTGCTTAATCATCCAAAAGCAAGGCTACCTGTAGCCACGATCATTTTTTGAGAGAATGCTGGTAATGACAAGACACACAAATCTAAACTAAAGACTCTGTCTCTCTGCCTGGGTAATAATATACGTACCCAACAGCAGCAGTTAATTCTTCAGATTTCATTCATCTTTGCTATTCTACGATTTAAAGTGTCCCATTTCTTTAACTGAACCTCTGTTTTACAGCAAGCAACAATGTTTGCGTGTATGTGTGTGATGACAGAAGTTTCCTTTCTTAACAGGCCATTAATGGCAGGAGGGTCTCTGTAGAGGCACTACTCTTGAGAAATTTCCTTCACCTTAGGCCCAATTCAGTTTGCATTAAAGCCTTCAGGCTTCAGGGAGAGCAGACTTAGTTGTTTTCATGGGGGTCCACAGTAGAAATGTGTATTTGGACTTCACCACTTAATCTTTCCAAGTAGATGTAGCATAAGCAGAAGTTTCCAAAAATAGGAAGGTCACATTTTAGGGACTTGAGCTGCATCTTGTACAGAGAACCAGTACTGATTTCAAGTCTACAGCATATGGAAGAGAAAAAGCAGAAAACAGCCCTGAATTCACAAAGTTTCTGATGTAAGACACATGACATTTCACAGTATCTAAAATAATGACAGTTATTTGACAGGGAGGTCTTTTTTCCAAGAATTGAAAGAACAAAACCCACCTAATCTCAAACCAAGAAAAAGAGGGCCTTAGTTGATACGGTTCACAAACATTTAATGCATATTCATAACTAGAGCATAGAGTTCTAGAAGGCTGGATCAAAGGTGGATCCTCAGCCCACACGAATGTGAGAAACATTAAACTGAGAAGATGTGAATTGGCCCAGAACAGAAATCAGAGTCAGGATTGCACAACGCAGCTGGCACTGTGGCGAGAAGTTTCTTCAAGGTCTCCTGGTTAGTGACACATTACTCTCTTTCAACTTGCAATTATTATCACTGTGCCCTGGAACAAGAAGCAGTGCGTGGCAGCCATGTGCTCGTGTGGTAACTGCCACTGAACAAGCGAGACTAGAGGAGAGACAGTCACTAAACGAGGTTCCAAACACCCCCTCTTTATTTCACGTGCAGAACTGGGCCTGTGATGGAGTTTAACAATAACAGTATAGAGATGAGACAGTTTATTTACCTGGAAGGCAGAAGGAAGTGCAGAAAGATTAAACAGCTTCCAGTTGTCCTCTCCACCCTTTGGTCAGCACAGTCTGGTCCAGCTTGCAAGACTCTGTGCCCTACCCTGGAGACACAGTCATAAAGTAAGGACAAGTTTGCTTTACTCCAGCAAAGTTCTTGGTACTTGCCGTACTGCAAGCAGGCTTCTTTGGCACTTTCTCTGTCTCTGAGAAACAGAGGTCCTCATTTTTGTTCCAGTTCACTGGCTCTGCCTTGCAAGGAAGCAACAGACGGAATTTGTACTTGAGAAGGAATAGGAAGTAAAGAGGCATTTCCAAATGACTTATGTTCTAAAAACTTCTTAGGATACTAACAAGGGAAATAGGGTAACTGGAATAAATCTGGACACCATTTAGAAGATCAGATTGAGCTATGCTGAGAAAAAGCAAGACTGAAGTCCTTGTCTTCTTGATGTTTTTCCAACTGCATTTCACTTTACCAACCAAGCCTGGGCAGCATTGCAAAACCACAACTGCACATCCCAAGAGTGCTCATGGGGTAGAAAATAATTACTCTGTGAATATCTATTCTGGATTTCACTGCAGTCACATAGAGAAGAAAAACAATAGAAACATTAGCATTTCCCACGTTTATTTAGGTGTTCTGTATGACAATATTAACTTTCAAGGTTATGCATCTCAACACAGTATTCTGTAAAGGAGAGAAACACATAGCATGTCTTTCAAAATAAGAGCCAATGTGCCTTCACTTCTGAAGCCAGTAACCCAGGAACAGTTTAATTACACAAGGACCTCCTGATTTTCGTAGGATGCTAACTCATTCAATATACCAGCAGACTGCTCCAGGGTAATCAATGAGAAAAAAACAGTAAGGAAAGCCACTGCCTCATGTATTGCAGAAATGTAATAGCAAATGAAACAAGAAAGAAAGTTTACCGTACTAGGGAACACTACTCTAGCTCTGCCTAGGCCAAAGCCTTTTTTTATATAATAGGAAGTCACTTAAAACTTTTGAAGCATTCCTTATTTTCTGATTTAAGGTGTCTGGGCCTGTTCAGCAAAACCTGAAGTGCTCATTGCTGTAACCAAAGCTGATGAGAGCTGTGCTTTAAAGGTGTAATACCAAGTACTCCGAAACTCCGAGCCTGAAATATCTTAATTGAGGTACCAAAAAAACCCAACCCCAAAACCAAAGGATATTTTAACCATTGATTCCGTGCATCAGTTCTCTATGCATAAAACTAAATTAATCTCTTGGGGACTTTACAGGTGAGAACTAGAAAAAAATCTGAGAGGAAATTGTGAAGCTTCTCAGAGAAAAGTAAGTAGTATAAAAGACAGCAGGAGAAAACAGTACACCATCTATCTCAGCTATTATTACAAGTAAATACAGATGTGATGTTAAAGAGGTAACACTGAGTGAACTTAGTATGAGGCAAGATTACTATTCTTTTATGTATTATTCTAGCTAGAATGTCCTGCAAATTTCTTTTCTTCTCATTTCCCACTGAGTTTAAAAACTAATTACCAAGTAGGCAACAGTATTGACCACATGTCATGTGTTAAATTGTCTGTTTTCATTGGTATACATCCCTATTAATAACACCTTTGAGCTGTGTTCAGGATAAATACCTTTGTAAGTTGAACTCTCACATACTAGGAACTGTTATGTCTTGTTCCTCCAATAGCCAGGATGAAATCTTGAAGCCAGGATGAAGCTTGAGAGATCACAAAAGCAGTCCATCAAAAACACCTGAGAAATAATAAGTAATAAGCCTTTAGATCAGTAGTATTAATTAGAATTTCAGACCAAACCCAGGGTAATAACAGCAAGCAAATGAGTACATGGTTTAGCAATATAGGATTTGCAGGTGGCAGATTTTGTTTGGTATTTCAGAGCATCAGAGATTAACCACTGCCTACTTAATTGAAAAGCTGAAAGTATGGTCTTACTCTGAATTTTGTGAACAAGCCTTTATGCTTATTGAAATAGAGGACTAGATAGCAACAGGCCCATGAAACACAGGTTTTCTGAGAACAAAGTTACCTAGTGTATGGCCGATATATAGCTACCCTGCAACACCCTGTGCATGCCAACCATTGATTTGTATACTGAGATATTAACAGTATAAATATATTTTGTTATATTAAATTAAAATGGAAAAATATGAAGAAAATGATATCTCAAGATAAGCCACATTCTAGCAGTTCTTAACTGATTGCTAAGGAACAATACCCAAAATACTTGCTTTGAAAATAGTGCCTGGTTCAGCCAACCTGCAAAACTACTTTGACAAGAAGAGACCAAACTAATGAATGCATGAGGTCAAAAGGATTGCAATAATTAAAAAAAGCAAACCTCTCTCTTCCACTTGTTCACAGGAATGAGATACAGGGCAGTTCAATGAGCACTGACTTTGGTAAGCAGGATGACTGGTTTGAGAAGTCCACCCTTACCCCTTTATCCATCTTCCCTTGGCGCTGCAGCATTGCAATTCACATTACTTTTTGTCCCCTCAGTTGCACAGCTCCTCAAGAGAGTGCTGACCGCTGTGCACACCTTACAGCACAGGCCCACAAACACGGGATTGAGCTGCAAATGGTAGTAGGGGACACAACACCCTTAAACCAACTTTACTGCTCATGCCAGCATCTCATCAGATTCTGTTTTACAGCCCAAGAGGAACAGGATCACATGCCTGGAGAAGCTAGATCCACCTGAGCTACCATCAGGAGAGCAAACATGAAATGTTATTTTTATAACCACTTCACAGAATACAAAATTGTGAGGTAGAAGTTGGCCATGAAAAAATATCTTAGTGGTGTGGTTTGTATTTTGCAATGTATCTAAATGAATTCCTCCTTCCTCTCAGCACTCATTCTTGCATACAGAGGTTATTATTGTATAATCCAGTTCCAAAATTTAAGATTTTTTCCTGATTAAGATACTTCTAAAGACCTCAGCACAGTAAAGGGTACTTCCTGCCATTTCACTGTTTTGAATACAGTGATCAACATTATTCAGGATGAGATCTTAAATTAAAACCAAGGAAAGTTACTTTTCTGGTGCTTATCTTAAGAAATTTCAGATAGGTAAGACTTGACTTTCCAGTGCAGCTGCATTGCACCATAAGCTGAAGGGCATATTCAAGAAAAATTCTTTACTAATTTTGCTTAAATTTCCACTGGAACAGTAGTTTGTGAGTTTGAAAAAATGTATGAGAACAGGGATATGCAACATATCCATTGTAATTACTGATTACAGTAAGGCTTTGAGGGGGTTGTTAATTGCTTTTTTCCTCTTTAAGATAAACAATTATGCTTAACTGTCATTGTAAATCAGAGCCACAAGCTATTAAAAGTAAATAGAAGGTTACATACCACATTCTCCTAGATATTAAAAATCTTTTTGTTCCTTAAGAATGATTGTTTAACGTTTAGCCTTTCTAGAAAAACTGGAGCTATGTCACTTTGTGTCAGGCACTTTAAGAGATACTAATGAAAATGCCCGAGGTCCCCATAATCCTTTGCGGCTGATTAGGTACAGTAGAAAAAGTTGTTTCATTAATTTGAAGCCCATGAGTTGAACCTTCATATTGACCTGAAAGTAATGTTTTATTCATATTGTAGTGTTGTAGTCAAAACTCCAGAAATAATTAAAAAGACAAGCCTCAAACCTCGGACCTTTGAATTATGAAGCTGGATACCTAGTTAATTATTGCACAATGGAAAAGCAGGAGTGGTGACTCAAGCAGTCCTGATATACTAGTATTGCCATCTACCCGTGAAAAGCTGGTGGGTGATGGCATACATACCAATAAATAAGTCTTCAATTCCCAAGATGTTCAGATGATTTCCACAGGTCACATTTAAAAAGCTTTCTTCTGGATTAGAAAAAAATGTGGACATTACGTTAAATTCTGGCTCCATTAGACTAAAAAGGGAAAATTCCAAAGTTCAGTAGTGACCAGTTCCCCATAGCCATTATTTAAAGGAAACATAAGATGCCTGGATCTACTGCAGGAAGAAAATAAGGTATTTTTTCAAGAAAAAATTACAAAACCCCAGGCTGACTTTAGATATCAGTTGTCCTAGATACAAGCACGGACTCACTGCAGTCAACAGCTATTATTTTTAGTCAACCCTACAAATAATCAGTCCCCTGAGTTTTTATTAGCTGTTGTTTCTGAGTGATCTTCAAGGCTTGTTACATTTCAAGCGTAATAAAGTGATTCAACCTGAAGAGTGAAGGCACATATATATGAATGGTGAAATTCTCACTTAAGAAGTTGCCATCATCTGACAGGCAGATGATGACACGTGATGATACTGAGAAATGCTGAGGTAAAGACTAATGAATAGAAACTCTGCTGATCCATGTTTAGCTTTTCCAGCAGAAGTAGATATCTCTCTCTTTATATCCAGCAATCAAAGAAACATAGTGAAAATTCAAGACAAACATTTACATCTTCAGTAATCAACACAGGCATCCCACACTATCCTTGTAATAAGATTTAATATCTCTTCCTTTATGCACTTGTTGCAAATAATCACTGTTAATTCCATCTTGCTTGGGCTTTGACAAGTCTCATCAATGTAGCAATACATTAGCTTTAAACGAGCTGTTTCATATTTTAAATCAATTCATATAAGTGATCTTCAATAAAACTTACAGAAAACATTCAAAATACACAAAATTCTTCTCATGTTTTACTATCATCTAACTTTTCTAAATGTCATCAGACTACAATGGTTTCAAATACTGAAGCACTGACTACAATTAACAAACTTTCAAATTGTGTCTCATGTTATTGCCAGCACTATTCCATATCTGCACCAAGGTCTTTTTGATGAAAGAGAACGTTAAAGCCAAATCTTGGTCTTAAGAGTTACAGCACCAAAACCAATTGGTTCTCTTAATGGACATCATGCTCTTCTCTTTATTTCTGCTGCTCTACCCTCACTTATCCCAGTATGGATCACATATTCTTCAAATTGCCATTTCCTTTTCTTTCCTTCTCAATAGATTCTTGTCTTCCTAATATCTCCTTGCAGGCATTAATCCGCTTCTTTAAAGATTAAGTTACAAGACACAGCAAACAGGACCGCAAACAAAAATAATGTAATCAATACGTGCAGTAGTTCTTACTACTCTTCTTATAGCACAACAGAATTGCTTCTTACATAAACTCACATAACAGTCAAGTTGCAGTAAAAGATGTAAGGTCAGATCCACAACTATGAAGATGCTGGTTTGAACTAATTTACCAGTATAAAAACTTCATACAAACTGAATATGGTTTAGGGTCACTACTACTTTAGATCCTACTCCAGAGCACAACTAGAGTGCATACCAAGAAGACATGAAGGTACAACACTATAGATTCCATATTTTCCTAGTTCCCAGCGATCCCTGGACAGCTGTCTATGAGACAGAGCATTTTGTAGACTACTTAATATGCCTGTGATGTTTAAATCCCCATAAACCAGGATTAGGAAAGGACAAAAGGTACTTTAAAGCCACCTGTCATCATCTCACACTCATCCTGAGTTAAACACAGTGAAAGACTAGGAATTTGTGGGCAGTTTTGCATTTTATTTTTACCTTCAGGTTTTAATAGAATAATAATTATGTTAAATTAGAAGAAAGCTATTCAAAAAATCATTCTCTCTGGAATTCTGTTAAGGGTTAAAATATAAGAATTATGGATTTCCCATATTATAGAATACCAAAGAGAACGATTATTATTTTTGTGTTTAAAAATCCTGTCACAACTGACCTGTTTCCACAGGGACACGATTGCACTCCATGCCCTCAATCATATGCTGCAGGAGATAGTTTTTTTTACCCCATAGCAATAGGTAGTTTTCCATGGGTCACATTCCCAAAATCAGGCTAAAGAATCTGTCATCCCTGCTTATGTTTCACTGTTTCTAAGTAGAGGACATAAGGATGTTTCAAGTAATGCTTTTCGTTATAACTTCGTATTTCAGAGCTAATCGTATTTTTACACTGTTCCATCCAATTAACTCTTCACCCTAATTGAACCTTTGGGTGCCACTATCAAATAAGCATGTAAAATTGTTCTCATAATTGTTTCATTACTAAAGCCTGAATAATAACTGCACTGGACACCAGTATTTCCAGCATCTTTAAGTAGTTGAGATATTAATATATACTTTAATTTTTATATATGGACATGTACAGATTCTAAATACAAAATTTAAATGCTATCTCCTGTTCTGGAAAACACAGTAATGTATTAATAGATGCTCGCAACCAACTTAAACAGTTTTATGACAAAACCATTCTGCTATCATAGCAATTGCTAGCTGGCTAAATTCCATCTACGGCTTTCAAGATTTCAAAAGCCAGTACTACAATTTAAAAAATTATTAACAGTGTCTAAAAACCAGATAAGCATTTCTAGGATAGGAAAATCCAGTCTACACACTAAGATTTAACTTTGTTATCAAATCACTACTAGAAGACTAGCCTCCAAGATACAAGATATCAGGATGATGTACAGGGACTCTGGGAGTTGAAGACCCTTTTTCCTTTCATGGAATCACAGAATGATAGGGGTTGGAAGGGACCTCTGGAGATCATCTAGTCCAACCCCCCTGCCAAGGCAGGTTCACCTAGAGCAGGTTGCACAGGAACCCATCCACATGGGTTTTGAATGTCTCCAGAGACAGAGACTCCACCACCTCCCTGAGCAGCCTGTGCCAGTGCTTTGCCACCCTCAAAGTAAAGAAGTTCCTCATATTTAGGTGGAACTTCCTACATTCAAGTTTACCCACCCTTTAAGTATTTATAAGCACTGATAAGATCCCCCCTCAGTCATAATTTTTTCAGATTAAAAAGACACAATTCCCTCAGCCTTTCTTCATAAGAGAGGTGCTCCAATCCCCTAATCATCTTCATAGCCCTTTGCTGTACCTGCTTCAGCAGTTCCCTGTCCTTCTTGAACCAGGAAGCCCAGAACTGGACACAGTGCTCCAGACACCTCACCAGGGCAGAGTAGAGGGGGAGGATGACCTCCCTCCACCTACTGGACACACTCTTCTTGATGCACCCCAGGATGCCATTGGCCTTCTTGGTCACAAGGGCACATTGCTGGCTCATGGTCATCCTGTTGTCCACCAGGACTCCCAGGTCCCTTTCCTCAGAGCTGCTCTCCAGCAGGTCAGCCCCCAACCTGTCCTGGTGCAGGGGGTTATTCCTCCCCAGGTGCAGCACCCTACACTTGCCCTTGTTGAATTTCATAAGGTTCCTCTCCGCCCAGCTCTCCAGCCTGTCCAGGTCTCTCTGGATGGCGGCACAGCCTTCTGGGGTGTCAGCCACCCCTCCCAGCTTTGTGTCGTCAGCAAACTTGCTGAGGGTGCACTCTATCCCTTCATCCAGGTGACTGATGGATATATTGAAGAGGGCTGGGCCCAGTACTGACCCCTGGGGATCACCACTCATCACTGATCTCCAAATAGACTCTGTGCCCCTAATCATGACACTCCAAGCTCTGTCTTTCAACCAGTTTTCAGTCCACCCCACTGTCCATTCATCTAACCCACTCTTCGTAAGCTTCTTTATGAGAGTGCTGTGGGAGACCGTGTCGAACGCCTTGCTGAAGTCACGGTAGACAACATCCACTGCCCTCCCCTCACCTATTGATCGGTCACGCCACCGTAGAAGGCTATCAGATTAGTTAGACATTTTTTCCGCTTTGTGAATCCGTGTTGACTACTTCTGATAGCTTTCCTTTCCTCCACATGCTTTGAGGTGATGCCCAGAACGAGCTGTTCCATCATCTTTCTGGGGACAGAGGTGAGGCTGACCAGCCGGTAGTTTCCTAGGTCCTCCTTTTTGCCTTTTTTGAAGACTGGAGTGACATTGGCTTTCCTCCAGTCTTCAGGCACCTTGCCTGTTCCCCAGAACCTTTCAAAGATGGTGGAGAGCAGTCAAGCAGTGAATTCTGCCAGCTCCCTCAGCACTCTCAGGTGCATCCCATCAGGACCCATGGACTTGTGGATATTCAAGTCCATGGATTTCCTTCCTCTTGCTGCCTCTCTTCCATGACATTCCCCTGCCCAACTTCTGGGCTGGGCACAATCGTAAGCAGCCCTTACTATGTGCATTATGGCTACAGATAACCCAGGAACACAGCTACAGTTCATGTAGTTTAATTGAAAATATCTTCATTGAGTTAAATTCATTTTGTACTTGTGAAGAATGAGAGTAGACAAATGTGATGTTGACTCTGTACAAGTTCAATTATACCAGTAGATTTTACAGAAAAGAGCACAGAACTAATCCAATGTTATTTTAGGGGAGAGGAGTAAGGAAGAAGAAAACAATATGGGCTTATCTTCCAGTGTCTCCACCATAGCCTGTTCTCCCAGATGGGGTCAATCTGAACATGCTGTATAGCACAGAGACTCTCATGTCAGGTTCCCAAAAAGAGGCTTTGTCCTTGATTTAAACACCTACAGGAATACTGCATTAAGTATATTTTTGATACATTGCTGTCACGCTTAATGAAGCGCAAATTAAGTTGACAGTAGACTGTATCGACCCTTCTGTTCAAAGCAGTTCAGTATTTTTAGGGACTTCATTGCCTACTATTGCTCTTTAGCACCTATGTAACTCATTGCTCAGTTTAGAATTCAGTCACAGAAAGGAGAGGCCAAAAGTAAATGCAAATCACTAGAAACAATTTGAAAACGCTAAATATTGGTTTGTTGGTTTTACCCTACAAGATAATAAAATATTACCTTTTAGTTTTAATGTCATTTTGAGCTTTATGTCTGCATTCCCCTATCTGACAAACAAAGCAGAGATCTTTGCTACTGCCACTTGCTTCCTTAAGATAAAAAAAAAATAAATTGGTGAGGAGGATCAGAGATGAAGTTTTGTGGGCAACAGTAGCATTTACATTTTCAGACTACCCAAGTTTGCAGCTCTAATAGTTTGTTGAATTTAGTTTTTGGTTTACTTAAACTATTTGGCAGGCTCCTCTTGAATTTTGCTTTGCAATTCTTTTAGTATTTTCCACAAAAAATTAATAACAAAAAGGAGTCAACAGAATCTTTTCTATCAACTCAATTGCAACATCAAAAAGAGCTCAGTTTGACATACGCATTTGCAGAAATGAACACTATTTTCCTTGAATTTGAATCCGTGCTGTGGCACGCCAGAAGCTGGCTCAAATTCTGCAGCTGGAGTCTGCTCCTTTTCTCAGCAAATTTCTTCAGGTGAAAAAGTGGGAGATGTTTGGCAGGAAGCCTGTTTTTTTAATCTTATCTAAGCACTTCTGAAAGGAGCTACAGCTGAAGATAAGGGATGTTGAGTCACATGCCTTTTCTGCCTTAGAGTTCTTGTCATGTATGGGAAAGGATCCCATTTCTACAACACCAGTTTTAAGCTACTGCAATTCCAGCATCCTTACAAGAGATGTTCCTGATACACCCAAATATGAAGCAAATGAGGCATAGTCATTACATTTAACTGTGATAGTAAAATTAGGGCTACCATCTACTGTCACTGCACTGCCAAATAAAATTTTAAAAAGCCATGCTTGAAGTGATCTTTACTTCAGCCACCCCTGGCTAAAAGGGTTCAAGGGGAGGAGAAGAAATTTTTTCTGATCTCTGAGGTGAAATTTAACAGACCTGGGAAACAGACATGAACTGCAAGGGTCTATAATAAGGAAGGCCTATGGCATGAATGACTTATAAAGTAAATAAAATAGTAATGCATTCAGTACACCTAATGTCTCATTCTTTGACAAAGGACTACTTCCTTCTTGACTTTATCTTCCTCTTGATAGTAACCATTACCACCAGGGCTGAGATGGACCAAATACCTGACACAGTGAAGACTGTAGGAAAGAAACACAAAATCCTCAAAGAATCTTACATCAAAATGCTTGTAAATTCTGCAAATTCCTCCTGTTTGCATTTGGCAGAGCAACTGTCTTAACTATGCCACAGTATGTTTTATAATATACAATGATCAGCAAATACTAGTTCAGGCAACTTCACTTTTTAAAGTTTTCTATTATTATTTTAAAATCTTTTCACTAGAACTTTATGTATTTAGAGTGGGGTAAGAAGTTCCACTCCAGGCCAGACTTCTCAAGAGGTTCTCAAGCCAAGGAGGCAACAAGGCATAAGATCCACTGCTTTGCACCACACTACAAGCAACAGGCACCACAGCTATAAGTGGTTGCTGCTTTGTCTAGGTCAGGCTTCATGAGCATGCGGAAAAAACCCGTACCTCTGTTTCCTTCAACCCACCCTTACTGCATCATTCATCTTCCCCGAGTCCTGGTTACATCTTAGAGGCATCATCCCAGAACTCAGCAACCTCTACAAGCATGTAGTAGTTGCCATTATGTAATTCATGGAAGTGAGTTTTGAACCATATTTTAGGCAGTTCTGTCCCATAGTGCCCCCAACATCTCTAGTCTCAACAAACCAATCTGAAGTAATTAAAAGATGCTCCGCAAAAAAGCCACTAATCTGGAAGATATGTATCTGCAGCTGTCACGTCCACATAAAGAAATGTCTATTTAAAACATAAAAGATACAATGAAGATGCTTCAGGATCGTACTCACAGGAGGTACTTCAACATTCTAATCTTCAGCTAGCATCTACTTGAAGTTCTCTCAGTTCAAAAATACAGTCTGAAGAATGTAGGAAATCCAGCACTAAAAAGTTTCTTAACTGTGAGAAACATTCCTTCCCAGTTATGTCAGCTTTTTTTGTACTACCACCTCACTCTTTAAAAGCAGTTTCATCAGGAAAAAAAACTTCCTGAAAACATAAGCAATAAATGCAGACAATTAAAAGAACTGGGGGAAGGAGCAGACAGTTACGCTACCTTTGAATCTCCAAAAAGACAGGAAAGATGACCGTGTAATTTGCTCATTTTGTATAGCTTCTGAAATTTATTTTGCTTAACTAGTGGTTTAGGCTGGGCTGGACACTAAATGGATGACATATAGTACTATATCTTTGCACATTCCCTTGAATTTGATTATGCTTTTCTGAAAGTCTTCATACTCTGAGATGATTCAAAACACAATTAACTTTAACCATGAAAACATCACAGAATATGTTGAATCAGCATTTTCATTTCATCTGAATCACTAATAGTATAAGCCCCGTTTACAAACAGAGCTTAGCAAAACTCTTTTACTACTATTTGATGTTCCCTGAGAAATTTTTATATCTCCCTTCTGTCAGGTGGAGATATGGACAACATAAGGAAATGTAATAAAGCCTTAGACATTTATTGTACATGCAATATCCAAAGCTCAATTAAGAATACCTTTGGGAACAGAATGTAGAAATCCTAACTTTAAAAAAACACTTTATTTTCTGCAGTGCAGAACAATTGAAGCTTTTCAAGTGGTTTTCAGAAGAGAAGGCTGAAGGTCGGTCACATGAGATTAACTCTAAAAAAGGACTAGGTTCTTATATAAAGGAAAAGTGCATGCAATGGTCAGTATTGTAGTAGACAGGCTAGGTTAACTAATAAAGCCTGTATCTCAGTCAGCAGGCAATGCTATTCATACAAAAGATCTTACACATATACACATGCATCCCTTTTTCTTTTTTCCTCCTTCAAGGAGAGCTCCAGCAACCCACTCTCCATTACAGACCAGTATTCGCCCACCAGTTATTTATGATAGCACTCCACAGGTCAGGGAGAAGGAAAGATCAGCTATTCCCATCTATGTACGTATTTCTGATCCATAGGTATAGTGCAATGCCCAAACAGATCACTCAGCAGAAAAACAAAACTGTAAAACCACCACATCATGTTTTAGTCTCTTTTTGAAGCAAAGTGACTATAGTCATAGCATTGTTACTCCTACATGACAGATCAATTTCCTGGAGTTTTTTAAAAAAGAAGTGTATTAGTCGTAGTACCGATATTAACAGCCTTGCTCTATCAGTAATCTGAAAGCAAATCTTTGCAGTCAGCAATGCCCACAAAACGTTCATACTTGAGTCAAGGCTGACACCCAGTGGCCCTATCTTTTAACTGATTTTTTTGGCATGCCAATCTGAGATTTAAAAACTGAGATTCCGTAGTGAGATTCTACTCCAGATATTCAGCCTTATCTTCTGAAAACCACTTTAAAAGCTTCACTTGCTCTATAGCATACATAAAATAAAAATAAATAATCTGAAAACTCACACTATATATAAACTTACTTGTTTCTTTAAAAGCCTCTAAGCACTATGCACGTGCCTTTAGAATATGGTTTAGAACACCCCAGGCTTTAAAAAATATAGAGAATCTAGTCCCACCTCTCTAGTCATTATGGTTAAGAGATGATAATACCAGAAGTAGCGGAGAAATATGTTTTGATTTTAAAGCACTGTGGTACATTACCTACTTCAGAAATGGACATCTATTTACTGTATTTCCACATAATTCTTTTTATAAGGATTACAAATTGTAAGCATGGTATTAGATTAAAGTATTAGTGATTAATTAGTGACTGGTTTCACTTGATGCAGTACTAATATACAATGGCTTCTGCTTTTCCATGCTACTTCTTTTCACAGCCCCAAGAGCTTCCCAGCAGCCAAAGTGACCTAGGTAGGACTGCAGCCCTCCTGGCTTTGTCACCAGGGCTCTGCTTTCCTCAGCCATGTGTCAGTTTGTCCAGTGCTGTCCAAGTCTGTGGAGAAAAAGCCATCATCTCTGCAGCAGGAGGTGTCCTGCAGCAAGTGCCTTCTGCTCTCCAGGGAGGTTAGCACATCCATAATTCGTGCCCATCCTCACACCAGCTGCAGCTTGTCTTCCCCTGGGCCTCATGGCAATGACTTGCAACACACTGGGCCAATGCAAGGAACCTGGCTGGAGCAAAACCTCCTGCACGAGCTCCAGCAAAGGAGAAGCCATTGTTTGGCATCCATAGCCTGATATGAGCCATGGTGGTAGGAAAGGGGGGGTCAGGCAGATGTGCTGTTGCGCTCTTGTTTGCGTGCCTGGGGTGAGTGCTGTAGTCCTGTCTCATAGGATGCCTTCAGCCCTGAAGAGCTGGGTGAGACTGAGGAAGGTGTGAGAAAAGAGGATGCAGAGATTCAGGGATGCTTGTGCAGTTCTGGGCTTGGCTCTGTCCAAGGAGGGGAGGAAGAGCTGTGGTGCCTCCTGGCTCCAGCCTCCTCGCAGCAGGGGAAGACATGTTTGGGTGCCCTTGCTCCAGCTGTACTGAGGAGGTGAAGGTCTTGCACCTGGCATTCTGCTCTGTCTACACCTCTCTTAGTCCTATGCCATCCATGCACTCTGCTCTGCCTCCATGCCCTGGGCCTGGCATTGACTCTGCCATGTAGTTACAGGCAGCCAAAAATACATGAAATGTGGATCTAAAAGAACCTGTTGTTAGTCAAATTATGTTTGAACAGCCCAAGCAAAGACTTAAATAAATCCAGTTATGGTACAGTTAGGTGCCTTGCAGGCACTGATGAGATGCAGCCTTCTCACCTGGGGAGATGGAGGTTGGCGGTGAGGAGGGGCTGATGCTGGGTGAGAGCCCTGTGCCCTCTCAAGGAGCAGCCCCTGGTTTCCCCTCACCCATGGCAGAGGGTGCGGCTGACCTGTGAGCGACAGCGAAAACATCATGGCTCTGTTCATGCCCTGCTGGGTGATAACTGGGGAGGGAGAAGGTTTAGCACTTTTAATGGCATGCATACAGGAAAGGAGGAGAGCAAAGGGGATTTATCCTTCTGCATCTTTCTTGTTTGCCCTCGTGCACACCATTTTCCCAAGCTGTAGCAAATTCCAGACGGAGTTGGGGTCTACGCATTGCAGCCTGCAGCAAAATGCACACACAAAATGTCCCTGCCTATGGCAGGGGGGTTAGAACTAGATGATCTTTAAGGTCCCTTCCAACCCTGACAATTCTATGATTCTGTGATTCCATGATAAAAGGAGGCTCCCAGCTCAAGCCAGTTGGGAGAGGTAATATCTGATGCTGCCTGCATCCATGAGGCTGAAAGCACCGGTCCCTAGGTGGCATCGTGGAGGCCAGGAGCAGATGTCTCCCAGGGCTCCAAGGCAGCAGAGAGCAAAGTAAATATTTCTATAAAAGCTCAGCCTGGTGTTTGTCCACACCACCTATGTGCACCATACATGGGGATTGGAACCGTGGGCAGTAGAGCAGAATGCTTTGTGATGGTTCATGCATTAAATAGAGGTGAAGGAGGACATGGGGAGGTGGTGTTCATTCACATCTGGTCTGTGTCCTCTTTGCTGGCTGTGGCTCAGTGACAAAGCTGTGCCAGGCAGGAGGAGAGCTGCAGACTGGTGCTGCATCCTGACTTGGGACACCTGGGACAGTGGGTGCAACAGCTGAGATGCTTTTCACTTTTCTTTAAATAATTAAAAAAACAACTTAGACAAAATATAAAGTCTCTTCTAATACACAGGCAGTTTCGACCATCTGGAATTTGCAATGCTTTGTACCCAACGCTGAGTTGAGTGGCCAGCCATGTATACAACCTTCTGTGCCCACGAGTTTCACATACGGTGGGCATTAGATACCAGTCATTTGCCCAAAGAAATGTATTTATGTATCCTTCTGATAGGTCCAAAGATTTTCCAAGCCTGGCTGATGATATAAAGAATGATGGAGCACATCAGCCATCATCCCGTAAGGAACGACTAGGAGGTACTTTTGAACAATGAGACTATTATTATTGTGTTTATTATTATCCTCACCATCATTATTATTATTTGCTGGACCTAGGAAAGTTGGATTTGGATGAGCTGAAACTTTTCTTGTTGTTTGATAAATGTGTGTCACAAAAAATTATCTTGAAGCGAATGTGAAATCTTTCTATAGGAAATGTTTTCAGTTCTCTTTTCTTGACAGGTTTTAGAAAGCAACAGTCTGCATTTAACCTCCATTGAAACATTTCCTTTCAGCCCAGAGCATGTTGGCTTTCCTTTTGTATTTCTTACTTTCTGCAAAGTCTGAGGATACTAATTTTAGGTGGGCAGGAGGAACACCTACATGGGAGTGATCTAGATCACCAGAGGTGCCTGGGGACCAGCAATGGTTTGTATGAGACAGGCAAGGACCTGAGTTGCTGACTTATGTGTAAGCAAAGATGGCAAGAGGATGAAGTCAGCGTCTCCTCCACCAGTCTTGCTGGACACCATCACAGCTCTAGTAGATGGGGGAGGCAAAGAAGGAGCATCCATCCTTCTCTGGCACAGATTCATGCATGAATGCTGTCAATCAGTCTTTCTTGGCTGATGGCGCAGCCATGATGGGGTGGTTCCCCAGGAATGCAGGTCTTGGCTTCTGCGAGTCACCTCTTTTGCTTAGGGAGGTGAGGGGGGAGGGGGCTGCATTACTTCACCAATTTGTACCCTCACAGCATCACTGAGGTCATGTCTGTTGGTTCCCTTCTCCTGAGACTTTGCTGTATCAGAACAGAATTAGCTTTATGCTAAACTAACCAGCATCCACTGGTGTTGGCGTCACCTGTGTCTAGGTACTTTGATGTTGTTTGTTGGCTATACCCATGTACTGCTGTCCTCACCTTGCTAACAGATGTACTGTTGTTATGTTGCTGATATGTCTCCCAGTTGTCTTTCCACTGAGCAGAGGGCTGTTTGGTTTCATGGTGTCTCGTGTGTACTTGAATTGCATTGTGTGTCCCACCCCCACCCCTTCCCGCCCAAATAACATTAATTAATTCCCTTCTTCCTGGCCAGCTGTCAGCAGTGGTTGCTAAACCATCAAACACATCTGAGAGGATTCCAAAACTGAACAGGTGGACCAAGTGTCACATCTACCTTGCACAGTCCTCTGCACTGTCACTGGGCTCTGGCCCCAGATGTTCTAGCCATCTCTAGTAGTACTTTTGGCTCTCTGGAGGAAGAAATGGCTCTTGAAAGCTTGTCCCAGAACAGTTTGCATCTCTGCACTTGCTGCCTTTTCACTGGATAGTTCACGCCAGAAAACCTCTTGGCTTTAGTGTGAAATAACATTAGTATTAAAAGTCCCAGCCAAGTTGACAGTGGCCTGGACACACAAGGGAAAGAGAACTGCAGCTCTCAAGGGAGAAGAAAATCACTTGCACACTGGCTTTCTGCAAAATAAATAGCTGGAACTACTTTGCAGAAAAGAGCATCCAGCAGTCAAGAATGTAGCAAACAAGCAGTGCGCATATCTACACACAAAGTGGAGGAGCTCAGAAGAGAGTTGAGGTCTACATCAACCCTAGGGACAGAAGTGACATTGAACCTGTCATTCCTGCTGCTGGAGAGGCCAGCACAGTGCATAGTGTCTCTGGAAGATCCTTGCTTTTGCTCAGATCTGGTTACCTTCCTGTGGGGTTGGTGGGTAGAGTTATTTGAGCTAATTTGTGGAGCGTAATAGATGTGTTAGTCTGGAGTCTTCTGAGGTGCACTCGGAGTTGCAGTGATCCCATGTGATTCAGTTTGTCCACAAAGGGAGATCAGCTGCATTTTGCCAGGTGAACTTTACCTCTGAACTGGAGCCTCTGCAGAATCAGGCTTCTCCTCTCCTACCCCTGGAGAAGGAGTGTTTGTGAGTTTGATGCTGGGGTTTACAGATTTGATCCTGCTCTTCGAGTAACTGCTGGCAGTTGTTTTCCCAAGGTGTCTATATGCCTGCCAGCAGTTGACTTGGGGAACTTTTTCCCAGAGCAGGCAGGAAAGGAGCACTCCTGGGTGTGTGGTGGGGTACAGCTGGTGCAGAGACACTGGGCAATTTCTGGCAGCCAGGAAGCTGGGCATGGACAGGGGCCCTCTGGAAGCTGCCTGCAAAGTACCCTTCATGGGGCATGGCACTTGAGTGAGAGCAGAAGGAGGGTGGCAGCAGGGAAGCTCAGCCCTCTTTCCCCTTGGCAGGAATAAAGTTCTTGCAGTGAACAAGGCTTTGTAGAAAGGTGGAAGGGACGCCAGGCAAGACTGGCAAGCTGAGAAAGGAGTAGGCAAAGGAATATACATGCTGGCTGCGCCCCTGTGGAGGTAATATTGTAGTTACTTTAGATTCCAGCTGGGAAGCAGCTCTGATTCCAGCTTTGTCAATATCCTGCCAAGTCCATGCTCCAAATCTGCTCTCACTGGCTCTGAGCAAGACAGACTGTGCAGCAAGAGGCTGCCAGCATCAGTCAAGGTGAAAGACTTTCGCACTGCTCCGTGCTGCTGAGTGTGCATTTGCACCTTGCTGCCCATCCCAGAGCTCCTGGGAAGAGTCTGAGAGACCTTGGTCTTGGTATTTTTTTTCCCCACGATATGCAGATTCAAATACAAATATGGAGCAGCTGGATCCATGCTTCCTGATACTGAGGAGTTCCTTGCTTCCCCAAATCATCCTGCACAAACATGGGAGCTCCCTCTCATGGAGGGATTACCAGGATTGACATGCTTCCTGATACTGAGGAGTTCCTTGCTTCCCCAAATCATCCTGCACAAACATGGGAGCTCCCTCTCGTGGAGGGATTACCAGGATTGACAGCAAAAATAGAAAACATTTTAGGGCTTTCTTGTGCTAATAATACATGTGTCGGAGCTGTTTCACTTTCTAAATCTGTGCAAACACAAGCAAAATCCAAAGCCCTTGTCTCTGTATGTTTCACTGAGTTACTTCACACACAAGGTGTTCAGAGGGGTCTAGCATCAATAAAGAAACGCAGACTGGGTGGCATTTGGATACCTTCTGCTTACTTTTGGTCTGTGTCCTGGAAATACATGGGAAAGTGCAAAGAAGCTCAAATCTGAGCTCCTCCCCATTTATCAGCAGTGATGTCTGTTCCTCCAGCAGTATTTCTGTACCATTGTTAAGTCTGGAGCAAGGTACAAGCTTGTGGTGGGATTTCAAAGTTGTGGATCTTATCTCCTGGGCATGCTGGCTCCTTGCTGAAAGGATGCTTTGGGGGGTTCAACCTCACTGATGTCCTCAGCCATGCTCCTCAAGCAGCAAGACCAGGATGAATTAAATGTAACGGCTGCTAGTCCTCAGATCTCACAAGGACTTGTATCCTTACACCTCTTGCCCAGTTTCAACTGGATTGTGCTTTGATTTGGTGAGTTCTCAGAGCTGGATCAAGAAGTGCTTTTTGGAGATAGGTTTTCTTCTTTGTTTTCAGGATGAAAAAGCAAAACTCATCTGGTTTTGTGGGGAAAAGGGAAAATGGAAAGAACTTGGTTTAAAGCAAGCTTTGCGTTCCTAGTCAAGTTGTTTAAGCAAGGTAAGTCTCTACATCCCTTGAAATGCATTAAGTGTGGCTCTAGGGGCCATTGTGGAGACCTAGCACTGTAAAAATGAAGATTTCAGGTCACAGCATTATGCACTGTGACAATTTGTAGTACCCCTGAACGGTGTTTGCTAAGGCAGAAGCACATTTTATTTGAATCATATTATGCATGAAACAGGAGAACAATTTTTTTGCTGGAGATGGGCAGTGGATCAATTAAGCAGAACAGAGGGCACAAAGCAAGTTAATTTGCAAAAGGGCAGACCACAGATGGGGTGGTTACATTTTGTCTGGATTCTAGGGTGTCCCTCTGCTCTCTGCTGAGGTGGGGTGGAGGAGCTGGGCATCAGGATCCTGAGTGTATGTGGCTTGTGGCATCCCTGGATGCACGTGGAGATTTGCCTGCCCTGAGGCTAGGGGTCACCATTGTGCAGTGAGGCCACCAAACAGCAGGCACCAGGGGTGTTGGGGCATCCCCTTGTCTCTGCTCTTCCTTCTGGTTACCCTGATTGCTGGGGCTGTGGGGCATTTCTCAGTGTGTTTTGACAGTTGCTGCGCTGTGAGTCAGCTCTGAGTCTAGGACCTCCTCTCCAGCTGGCAGCTGCTCACTTAAGGCATACTGGTATCTGCATGTAGATACTGGGAAACCAAACCCTATTAATCTATGGAGAACGAAAAAGGAATGGTGCAAGCGCATTTGTAGGTTTTGGGTTGGGGGGGGGGAGGTGTGTGTGGAGCCTGACTGCATGGGATTTTATTTTATCTTCTTTTGGAGGGGAAAGGACTTCCCTTTGCTAAGGTAGAAGGAAAAGTGATCAGACCTACAAAAACTTATTGGATGCCAAACCCAGATTTTTTTAAAATAGGAAAAGGAAATATCTGAAATCCTCCATCTGAAAAATAAAGGATTATTTTTTCTAAAGCCTATCTGAAAATGGTTAGAAAAAAAAGATTCTTGTCTTTCAGTCCAGCTTCTTAAAACTTACTGGGTGTGCATGTTTTTCTGCTGACTATGTGTAGAAGAAACGAGATCTGCATGAGTTAACATTGTGACCTCAAGGACTGACTGCATCCTTCTGAATTTTGAGAAACAATGAATCCAGCTCAGTGCTCTTAAGTTAATTGGAATATGAGAATAGATGGAAAACCATTTCACTGTCCAGTGGATGGTGTGCAACCTAGAATGGCCTAGGAGCTCTTCAGGTATGGGCAACACAAACACCACAGCTCAGTCAGGGGCAGCTCACCTGCACTGGCCAAAGGGATCTTCCATACCTTATGAAGTCATACTTGGCAATAAAAGCTCAGGGAAAGGAGGAGGAAGGGAGGACATTTGTGGTTATGGTGATTGTCCTCCCAGGCAACTGTTTGGCTAAGGCCCTGCTTCCTAAGCAGTGGCTGGGTGCCTGCTTGCTGATGGAAAGTAGGGATTGAATTCTTGTTTTTGCTTTGCTTGCACATGCAGCTTCTGTTTTCCCTGGGGAGCTGTCATTACCTCGATCCATGAGTCCTCTCACCTTCCTTCTATTTTCTCCCTATCCTGTGACAGAGAGGAGTGAGCAAAAGGCTGGGCTGGTGTTTGGCTGCTGGCAGGGGTCAGCTCCCAACACCCAGGTTCTCCGCTTGGTTTGATGTCTTGACATCATCTTCCATGGAGGTGAGTGTGTGACTTAGTCCCCCAGAAATGTAGTATCCACTGCTAAGCCTGTTAAGCACAAATGAAATGGATGCTGGCTTGAGAGATACTTCATGTGTGCTAAGGAAGTCATGTCATTGGGAACCATAGGATTACCAGTGCTAACCAGGAAAAATGAGGGCTTTCAAACAGCCCTACTCTGTGTTACTGGGTCTGTGAGCCAGAGAAGCTGCCTTAGCTCTTATGAGCCACTCACTTCAAGGATCTGCTTTCTGGGATTTGAGCTGACAATCTGCCTGAAGGATCCCAGCCTACAGGGGATCTAACTGTGTAACACAGGGTTTGCTCTTCATTCATTCGGATGTTATTCCCAGTCTCCTTAAGGGTTCTTCTAGGACAGACCCAGAGCAATATGCATGGAATAGGCTGATGAAGGTGTCTTTTGCCGTACTTAACAACCTGAGGTCTTCTGCTGCCAGTTAAATGCAGCATACTGTAAGGCCTGGTGCTGTTGCTTGCAGAGTGCCTTTTGCAGCTGTTAAAACCGTCTACTTTTTAGCTGCTGCATCCTAGCCTTTGTATTTATTGCACTGATGCAAGATCTGCTGTCTGGTGAGCTCAGAGCTGTACAAATGTGGCGTACAGCCATCCCGTGTCATTCAGTGCAGTCTCTGTAATAAGTACAGCCATTCTGACACTTCTTACCTTTAAGGGCTAGTCCAGGGCTAGTCTAGGGCTTCATTCAACATGAGAAGGGCTCTCAGTTTCTTCCCATAGCACCAGACTCTAGCAAGAAACTGCTCACAATTTTGGGAAAGCCAGTGGTGGTTTCTTAAAAGGGCAGCTATTCCCACTCCATGGGAGGGCAGGTCCCCTCGTGGATCCCTCCATTGGTGTGATAACATAGGTATCGTGTTATCCTTTAGCCTTCATCTGTTTTGGCTATGCTGAGATTTCAGTCCCTAAAACTCCTGCTGTCACCCCCAGTGGATGAACATCCCCAGCCTCAGTGAATGGCTGTAAACTGGCAGCTGGAGGGGTTTTACCCTTGGTCTCCTGATCTGTACCAGCATCTCTGTGGACAGCACTTACGAATTGTTTCAACCACCTATTTAACATGTACCCTCAAAACAGCTCTGCTGAGTGAGCCAAAAACTCCTCATAAGTAATAAGAGAGAAACCACCTGATAACCTTCCAAGGTCCTTGGCTTTTCCCAGAAGCTTCCTGTCCATGCCAGCCCCTGTGGTGTTGAAAGCAGCAGTCTATGGGCTTCAGCTCAGTACTGAAATGCAAACAGCACAGCAGCTCTAGGAACAGCCTTTCCTCTGTGTACATAAACTGGCTATCATTTAATAAGCCATAGCACTTAATGAACTGTAGGCAAATCTCTTTGTCTATACTAAACCCTGGGCAAACAGCTGCCAGAAGCAACTACAAACTGTTTTTTACGAGTAACCTTGTCAGCAGGCTGGTTGTTCTGCTTGTTTGGGATTTGTTGCAGTCTGTCCTGACAGGCAGTGACATTGACAGTGGTGATGCCGGACATTGTGCTCCAGGGTGGGGGAGGTGGAAAGGGAGCCCTGAGTCTGCTGACAGACACTGCCAAGCAGGCAGGCCAGTGCAGGGTGCCTAGGGCCGTGGTGCTCCCCGCCTGGCCAGGCAGCCAGGGATGCCTTGGGGAGTCTCATCTTTGTGCCCCATGCATTGCTCTGATCTTGCACCTCTCTGTGCGGTGCCTCTGGCTCAGTTCTGCCCAAGTACCACAACCAGGCGGACAGGTTGTCCAACAGCGACGAGCCGCCTCATTGCCAGCTCCTCCCTGGTCCACTCTTAGGGAGTGCGGTGAGGTGGTGCTGCAGGATCATCATGAGATTCAGCTTCTGCCTGCTGATAGCAGAGCTAGACTCCATCAGAGTATGGAGGGAAGTGAGAGAAAGCCATATGGGTAGAAAGGCTGTGGCAAGGGGGAGCTGCAGTCCATCAGCGAAATGAATGCAGCAAATACTCATCCTAATGAAACAGATTGTTTCATTATAGAACATCTAGCTGGAACAAGAAAGGCATATGCACCTAGAGCAGGCCAAAATGCATTTGACCTTCTGATAATTTTACAGCAGGCTAGGTGGGACTGTGACTTCTATCAAGCACCTCTTTATTTTCTCTCCTTGGATTGTCTAACCCCTGAGAAAAGAGCACATCTGATAGCCCTGAAATGAACAGCTCTCTCAGAGAACTAAGGCTGGGTGGTTCCTTGCTAACCTTCTTTACTTGCCTCCATGCAGCACAGTGGTAAGTTAAACTCAGCAGCTCTTCCAATACAAGTGATTTGATGACAAAGGTATGAATAAAGAGGATAATTTACCCAACAGACTGCATCCCTTGGAGATCCTGGGAAGCAGGACATGCACTGAGAAGCCAGTTATCTTCTCAGGCACACATGGGAACCAGGGTGAGCTGCTTGCATTTTATACACCAGATATGCATGCAGGATCTCTCTGCAGGCAGGTCCCTAGCGCTGTCAGATAGACCATGAAGGGCTATTCGGATGTTAGCCGGCATCAAGTGCAGGACAGTCTCATAAAGTTTACCCATGCAAGGCCAAAGACTATGGCTGGATCTTGATGACGTCCTACAGGAATGTGGCAAAGAGCTCCCAGGTGGCAACATGTTCGCTGTCAGAAGGTCATTGAAGTGTTCTCTGCAGTGCACTGGTGCTGACTTGCGTATTAACAAGGGAGCACTGAATCGAGCTCTTTTTCTCTCTCCCTTTGTCTTATCTGTTTAGCAGGGAAAATTCTGATTTGCAACTAACACTTTGCTGTCTGTTTGGAAGAGATTTATACAGAGGATTGGCAGGCTAGCCAACATTTTCCTTTAAAAAAAATCAGAGAGGAAATTGGGTTTCAAATGCAATAAATGTTCAATGAAGGGTTTCTTGTTTCCAGGGAAAATGCTGACATTTTTGTCAAAATCAACATCTACAACATGTTTTGTTTTTCAAAGGAAGCTCCTTTGGCTCTCTACACAGAATTTGAAATTTATTTATTATCTCTTCTAGATCCTGTATCCTATACATCATATTTTTGCAAGTTACAGGTGAAGCTCTCTATGGGTTTTTATCCTTTGTTTCTGCAGGACTGTTTCTCCCACCTCTAGGAAGGGCCCCAATGCTCTTTCTGTGTTTCCCTTGTACTGTTTCCTAGAGGCCTTTTTTAATAGATGTGTTTGAAATCCCAAGTAATGTGTCTTTCTGCCTTAGTAGTTGGAACTGAATCCAAGTGATTTAAAGCAAAGATTGCCAGACCTCTCTGCCTTTTCCTGGAGCTGTGATGTTAGAGGGACTGGTCACTGTAGGAAGGTTCTTTCCCCTGAGTTGTTCCTATATTCCAGTGGAGGCACAAGGCATGGTGTGCCCATGGTGTGCCCACGGTGTACCCATGCTCATGGGTTAATGAAATCTCTTATAGTCTATGAAATTTGGTCAAGGGTCTAAGAGTGGCACAAGAGTCTGATACTGGTTGTTTGGGTTTTTTCCCCATGAGCTTTTGCACTGAGGCAAAGCTATTTCAGGCCCCAACCCCACCATCTCCCTGGGACTGTAGGGACTCCAGGGACCCCAGATATATTGCTTGATCTGAAAAATCTTACCAAAGGCATCACCTTTACTGTGTGGGGTTGTTAATTGATTTGGTAGCACCTGCTCCTCTAAGGCCATCTGTTTGGAAGTAGCCACATTCTCCCTGATCTTGCTCTGGAAGAACCTTGAATCTTCTGGCACTCATGAATAAAACATAGTGTTTCATGAAGCATAGGAGCTATTCTTCAAAGGCCTCGTATGGGGAATTTGGATGCATATGGTTTTGTTAGATCTTTTAAGTTCACAGCCAGAAGGCATACTTCTAAGCACGTACAGTGTGAACACTGTACTCTGGTGCTTGTTATGGGAACACTGGATATGGGACTTGGAAGAAATAAAACTAGATGGATCAATGTGTGTTTGCTGGCATGTGGCATTGCGTGTTAAACATAGCAATTATGAACCGCTCCAGTGCAATCCAGTGTAACAAGGGTTCCCCCATGCAGACAGAGGCCATAGCCAAAATACAGGAAGAACTGAACTCTTGACCCAGTGGAGGAGAGAGACAGGGACAAAAAGAGGACAAAGGCTCTTCCTATGCTTCACAGAGCAATGTCATGGAGAGGAAAAACAACAAGAGGGAGGAAAAGCCTAGGTATATAGATAACTCACTCCGGCCATGTTCCTTTGGCTGAGCTGGCAATTGGCACTCCAACCACATAGCTCAGGCACCAAAGATACAGGGCTGAACTTCAATAGCTGGGGCTGTGCATGGAGGCCCTGGTAGAGGGGCTGGTCAGGGCCATCAAGGCCTATTACTGACCTCATGGCCTAGACAGTGATGATGGGACAGTCCTCACCTTGGGGAGTCTTGGGGTTAGCTGCCCCCTGACTCTAGCTTTAGGTGAGGAGGGAGGATTATGAGCATGAGAGGGGGTAGGGACCAATCTTGTTTGCAGGGAACAGGAGGAGCCTGAGTTTTAGGTGTTCAGCACAAGTCACTTCACTGGAGAAGTTGTTTCTGCTTTTCCAAAACCAGTCCCTTAAAAAACTTTCCATGTTGGGTAGCCAAGACCAGTGCCAACCAGAACCATCAGTTGCTTTGGAAAGATGGCACCATAGTGCCTTGGAAATTACTGCACTCACCTGGCTGTATGCAGGTCATGGCAAGAACAGGGCTATGAGTCACACTGGGCAGTAAATGCAGTAAAATATGTTTCCTTGTACTGCTGTTAAAGCATGGTCCTCCACGTTGGTGCGGGTTTCCTTAGTTATTCTTGCATTGCCCTTATTACTGTTGCTTTTAATCACTCGAAAAAGGAAGACCCTGATTACATCAGGGCAAAGAGGTGTTTTTTTTAAGACTGAGCTTAAAGAGTAGGTGGCCTTTCTCCAGCTCCAGTGTCTTTCTTACGGCCAAGGCTGAGGAGCACCTTAAGAAGTAAACATGAGACAAGACAGCATATCACCCTCTTGGGAAGAGGGGAATGAGGTGAGCCGTTCATGGCATCTTCCTCTGATTTGATGTGACAGGAAAGTGCTCTGAACACTGCCTCAGGAAGCCAAGTATAGGCAAAATGTCTGCTTCTATCTCGCCCAACCCATCCCCTCCAGCTACAGCTGAGACATGGCTACAATTCACTGCCTGCATTGTGTCTGGGAGAAGGATCTGTTCTCAAAACTGTCTTAAGACAGCTGGAAATGAACCCTAGTAACAGCTCAAAAAATAAGTAAACACCTCGCTGATAGGCCCCTTTTCTGCCTGCTCAGTGCAGCAGAAGGAGCACCTGTGGCTGCTTAAGCAGCCTCAGCAGGAACGTCACGGGGCCTTCCACAGAAGCTGACATGGCCCCCTTGAAAGAAGTCACAGCTTGTGGTAATCATAAACATGTTGTTTGTAATGTGGACAAGGAACTTGTGTCCAAATGGACAAGTGCCCAAATGGTCATCTGACACTTTTTGTCTTGGGTGTGCTGAAATCAGTAGGTACGGTGGAAAATGTGTCCTCGCAGAAAGAGACCTGCCACCCCACTGTTGAGAACTGTGGTACCCATCTTCTGCCTCAAAGACCTGTACCCCTGGGTGACTTCTCTGTAAGTGGGCAGCCACAGTCAAAGTACATTAATGTCTGGGCTCTTGCAGCTGGCTGTTTTGAAGATGGACTGGAGGAATCAGTGGCAGTAGTTGGTATCTGGTCAGAATACAGAAGTTCTTGCTCCTTCCTAGAATGATTTTTTCATGGAAGTGATTACCTGCGGCACAAAAGTAACACAAGATGCTAAGTTTCCCAAGGCAATTATACTTCTACTGACTTTCAAGTTTCCTTGTGTTCTTTTGGCTTTTCTATTGCATTGTGGAAAAAAAGAAGCTGAGTCTCCGGTGCTCAACACTCCAGTTGCTGTGTTTTCAGCTCCTGCTAGCAGTTGATATCCAAACAAAACTAGATCCCTGCTGTGCAAGGAAATGTACAGCCATGAACAGGGAGATTCCCCAGTGAATAACAAGGGAGACACTTTGGGGAGTGCAGAGGATGGGGATGAGTCTGGGATGAAAATCTAGTCTGTGTCTCTGACTAGGATGTCACCACCCTAAACAAGCAGCAAAGAGAAGTGCTAGAAGCGGACATGTTCTCCCAGTTTCTGCTGCCAGATGGATGTGGGGCAAACTTGTTCCCAGGGGATCTGGAAGACTTGATCCAGAAACAATGGATCGCTATGCATTGGCAGGGAATGGCCTCCAGCAAAACCAGAGTAGGATCCTCTAGCAGCAAAGTCTGAGCTTGTGAACTGAGCCATCTTTTCAGCATATACCAAATTTCGGCACATGCATTCACAATTCTGATACTTTCTTGCTCATCTTTGAATGGTTTGTGAGTTCATGTTGCTGTCAGAGGCTTTGGCTCTTAGAGCACCCCAATGTGACTTATCTTCTTGAGCAAAGCAATATGCTCACTTCCCTCCATCACTGAATCTCATCCACATGAGTCCCTGCTTTTCTTCAGTGTCTGCTGCTCCTTCATTTCCTAGAGCATAGAAACCCCTGCACTTCTTAAGTGTGTGCAGAAGGAAGTTGCATGCAGAACATCCCCGTTTCTGGGGAACGGTCCTACGGTGAAGTTTCTCAGAAGGTAAAAGCGAGGTTCCTCTTCCCAACAATGTCCTATTACCCTCTGGAGCTTGGGGAGAGAAGAAGGGTCCTGTAAGAAGGATCACCGTCAGAAAATCCTAGAGAAAACTACGTGGGCTTGCAACCTACCAGCCTCAGTTATGAGTGAAAGTATGCAGAGAGAGTTCCTCTGAAAACAGCACTGCTATGGTTTGTTCCTAGTGAATCTTGGATTTAGAGTTTAGAAGCTCGTTCACATGTTTTTAAGGTGCTTGCATGAAGGAGAGGTACAGCAGATGCACCTCAAGGTCTGGGTGCCATCACAGCTGCTAATGATGGCACGGATGCAGCTAGCTTGAGACACTTGACTGTGGAAGGTGAGTCTGACCTCAAGCAGTGCAGTTAAACACAGCCAAGATGACAGGCTGCACCTGAAGCTGATAAGTGTTGCTGTGAAGCTGGGAAGTTAATATAACACTCTTATAGACACTTTTCCCCAAGCTTTCAGCCAAACCACATGCCACTGTGCCCGCAGTATCACAGCTTTTGTATCACTGCCAGTGCTGATGCCTTGCTGAGGAGGTACAGGCCTGTGCATTTATTGCGCTAAATGAGGTGACTTTGACCCGCTGTACTTTGTCTCCTGTCTCTTTGGGCTGTAGGATGAGAGGCCTGTGGGGAGATTGTAGTCTGAACCACTAGGGCAAAGGGGAGAACACTGGAGGATGAAGAAATGGGAGCTTGAGTAAAGATCAGACAGGGAATCCAAGTAAAGAACATGGCTGGAGCCATCCTCAAAGCAACGCATACCCATAGTTCAGACATCCTCTGTATGAACATGATCTGTCCATCAATAAACATATGTTCATGACAACCTCCTCTCCAGGAATAGACCCTGGCTTTTAAGTCTTATTAAAATTAACAGAAGCCTTTGCTAGCTGTCAGGTTTATTATCAATTGAAGAAAAAATGTAAGATCCTGAATATTTTTTTTCCTCCTTTTAAAACATGAAGATAAATACCAATCTTCCTGAGTCAGCTGAGCCACAGAAAGTAAATATAAGTGAGATTAAAGCCTCGTCTACTGGAAGGCTTGTATGCAGACTGCTGGCGCTGAGGCAGCAGTGGAAACTCTCCAGCCATATTCACCAACTGGTCCTCATTATCTCTTTTTATATCTCTTCTAGTTTGGAGAATACCAACCAAGGAAGGAAGTGTCAACAAAGCACATTGAATATTGGTCAGCTTAGCTGAGACCCTTCACCTTGGAAGCTGGGAACTGAGACACAGAAGTGAAAGTTGCATGCAGTTTTGATTTTTGGAGGAAAAGACTATGGGATTTGGGTCCTTTGATCCTCTGTTTTCTGAGGGACTCTGGAGAGTTCTTACCAAAAATGAACTTGTGGGATTACTGACATTAAAAGCAAGCAAATCAACCTCCTTCAGCTGGCAATGGAGGAATGGGCACTTCTCAGTCTGCCTCAGTGCTGGCCTCAGATGATCACCAATGACAGTGCAGGTGCCCCTTGTTAGTCCATGGGCAGCCTGCTATTAATCCGATCAAACAGTATATTATGCTGGGAACAACTCCAAAGAAAAATAACCATTTTACAGATTGGGTTTGCTTTCAAACAAGTTGGCTGTCCTCTGTATCCCCTTCAGTACTAACTCCCATTTGTGCAAACTTGGATGCCTGCGTGGGGATCCCTGAAAAAATTGTCCTTGGAGATGCCCACAAATACTCTCAGCCATGAACCGCTGGATTCTATGTTGCTGGCTGGATTGTTGAGGGGTCCTAGGTGCCTTTTTCGCTGGTACTTATGGAGGTCCTTCAGTGCTGTTCTGCTGCAGGACACCTTTGCTGGGCTGGAGGATGCCCCAGGGCATGGGCATGTGTCAGTGTGTCCCAGGGCCCTTTATGAACCACCATGATATGGGCACTGACAGTAACACAGGCACCCTACAGTGCCCAGCGGACACGATGGGAAAGAACAGAGTGCAGCTGTGAGGAGACCCTGTGGAGTCACCTTGTTCCCTGCTGACCTGTGTCCGCAGTGCTTTTCTGAGGTGTCTCCTCTCCCTGTGATGGAANAGGAGGACGAGGACGAGGAGGAGGAAAAGAAAGAAAAGGAAGAGGAGGAGGAGGAGGACGAAGACGAGGACGAGGAGGACGAGGAGGACAAAGACGAGGAAGAGGAGGAGGACGAGGACGAGGAGGAGGAAAAGAAAGAAAAGGAAGAGGAGGAGGAGGACGACGAAGATGAGGACGAGGACGAGGTCGAGGACGAGGATGAGGACAAAGAGGAGGACAAGGATGAGGAGGACGAGGAGGAGGACGAGGACGAGGACGAGGACGAGGACGAGGACGAGGACGAGGACGAGGACGAGGACGAGGACGAGGACGAGGACGAGGACGAGGACGAGGACAAGGACAAGGACAAGGAGGAGAATGAGAAAGGTGCTAGGGGTGCCCCAGTGTGGCAGCCTGATGAGGTGGATGAGATCCAGCTGGTGCAGGTGTGTGAGTGGCTGAGCTAGGCCACAGGGCTAGTGGCTACAGCTGCCTTGGCACCATCCCATCCCCTCTGGATATCCCCAGGGAAGGATGGAACAGGACTGTTCCCCATGGCTGGGCTCCGGCCATGCTCCATCCACTGGGAGCCCCAACCTGTGGCCAGGGAGATGGGGGTCTCCAGCCCCTGTCCTGGGGGTAGCCCTGCCTGGGGAGCGCAGGGTTTGGCTGTGTTCTCCAGCCTCCCCTACAGCCCCTCAGCCCTGCCTGCGCTTGGTCTTTGCCAGATCCAGACTGAGACCTGCCAGAAGAGCAGGAACACACCTGTGCCCTGTTCCACAGCAGAGCACATATACCCGCAGCCATACCCCCCTGGGCTGGGCCTGCACTCACTACTCAACTGAGCACCATCATCTGGCACTCAGTGTGACCTCCTGCTCTTCCCTGCCCTTCCTTCTCCTGCGTATATTTTGAGAATCCCTCAAGCCCACTGAGCATGAAGACACCACCATCATGGCCACTGAGGGCATGGCAGACTGACTCCTGTAATGTGGAGGTTTGTGCTGCCACGTTGGATGTGCTTGTGGAAAGAGACATCTCCAATTTGGAGCATGTAAGTAGACTGTGGCGGGGGCTTGAGCCCCCAGGGATCGTGTGCCCCCTAAAGCCAGGTCTGCTGGGCACCCAACAGCCTTTTAGGACAGCACTGTGTGGTGGGAAGGGAAATACGCCTCAAAGGAAGATGGAGAAATGATGCTCTCTGGCAGCACTCCAACTCTCAGCTGTATCTCCTCCAGGTGCTTAGGATTGTGAGGTGCATCTACTGCTGGCTCATGTCCAACAGGAATGTGTCTGCTGAGTACAGGCTGAATACTCCCCTTCTGAAGCTGACCCACGCTGACCCCATAATGTGGTGGTGACCTTCCTGCCCTGTGTCCCATCCTGCGACAGGTATGGGGCATGCCCGTCTTGAGGGCTCAGAGCTTACCAGCCTTTAGAGCCCATCAGCCTCTAGAGCCCATCCCATGTGGGCTGCCAGACAAAGATTTCCAGGATCCTCCATCCGCTCCATTTCCCCACCCTGGCAATGTCAGCCCTAGAACCTGCTGCTTTACTCCCTCCCTGCCCCTCAAGGCACCATTGCTCGGCCACCAGCTGCCCACAGGGGCAGGCCCGCTGGGTGCTGCCAGCAAGGGCCAGTGGGCAGAGGCAGGGCTAGCAGCCAGCCCGGGCCCCCAGGGTTGCCCAGGCCATGGTGCTGTGGCCGAGACCCTGCTGACAGAGCTCTGGGCCTGCAGAGCTGCTGTGACCATGTGGAAAGTGATGGTCTGCGTGGGTCTGACTGCAGAGAATGCGCTGGCAAAGCTGCTCTGTGTGCAGGAGAACTGGCCGCTGCACCGAATGGCCACCTCCGATGGGGACAAGACAGAAGTCTTTGCCTTGGCTGTGAGTTTCTGGACCAGGCCTTTGCTCACCTCCAGTGCTGCCTCTCCGGGTCGCTTTCCATCCTTCCCCCCACTGCATCTCCCTGCCCATGCGGCGGGCTGAAAAACTGGGTTAGGGGCAGCTTTAGGGGAAGCCAGCCTGGGTGCTCCCCCTGCATCTCCCGTGGCCCAGGGCAGCACCTGAGCCTCACTCTCCCACGCTCAGGCCCTGCACTGGGCACTGTTTCTGGGTGTTTTGTTTTCTGCAGGCAACCAGGACGATCCTCCAAGCTGCCCAGGCACCCACAGAGGCTGAAGGTGTATTTTCCCTGCCTCTTCCTGCCTCTGCTCTTACAAGTTTTCTTCAGCACAGAGCAGATGCCAGAGGAGGTCGATACCTTCTGGAGGGGATGCCAGCAGGAAGGCTGCCTTCCCACTAACTCCAGCGAGTGCTCCATCCCAGACCTCCCATGGCCCTGGAACTGGGGCCAAAGCATGGGAGCAAAGCATGACCAGGGCTTTGCTCTGCACACAGATTTGCAGTGCTGTTAAAGCACTGCTCTCCCATTTTGGGTTAAAGCGCATGGTATTTGAAGTCACAGAATCACAGAATGATAGGGGTTGGAAGGAACCTCTGGAGATCATCTAGTCCAACCCCCTGCCAGAGCAGGGCCACCTTAGAGCAGGTTGCACAAGAACGCGTCCAGGCGGGTTTTGAATGTCTCCAGAGATGGAGACTCCACCACCTCCCTGGGCAGCCTGTGCCAGGGCTCTGCCACCCTCAAGGTAAAGAAGTTCCTCCTCATGTTTAGGTGGAACTTCCTATGTTCAAGTTTGTGCCCATTACCCCTTGTCCTGTCACTGGGCACTACCGAAAAGAGCCTGGCCCCATCCTCCTGACACCCACCCTTCAAGTATTTATAAGCATTGATAAGATCCTCAAGTCAACTGTAAGCATGTGGGACACACTGCTCAAAGCTGAGTCGCACCACTGCACAGATGAGAGCCCCCTTCTCCCCAATCCCCCTGACATTTCTCCCCTGCAGATGGGGCCCCACATACCCTTGGTTGTGGGTGAGAGGGACTTGTCACCGAGGGATGGCCCAGCAGACTGGAAAAACCTGGGGGAGTTGGGTGCGCAGGAGCAGACGCTGCCCAGAGCACCAGCATCCCCTCCCGTGGGGCCTGAGCTGAGCCGGGGTCTGTATGTGGGCACAGTGCACTGAGGGTCAGGGGCAAAGCCTGGGGAACATGAGTTCCCCTGTGGGCAGGAAAGGAGTCTCCTCAGAAGAGAAGGCTTCGGGGAAGAAAGGGTGTTTTTCCAGTCTCCTCCCCAAAAGGAGCCTGCTGGTGTTGGGCACTGCCTTTCTCCTGGCAAGGGTTGGTGGGGAAGTCAGTCCCGAGAGAGGCCTGCCCTGCTCAGCACTGACTGTGTCTTCTTCCCCCTGCCAGAGAGATGCACAGTATCCCAAGGGGCTTGCGTTACTGGATCGCATGGTACCTGGTCAAGCAGCTCAGGTGGAAGGAGCCATGCTGAGAGATCCCTGCCATGGTGTTCCTTGTTGAGGTGAGTCTAATGGCGAGCATTGCCTCGCTGACCTGCCTCCCACCACTCTGCCCCCTTGTAGCTGCAGCTGCAGGAGGAGCCCAGTCAGTGGAGCTGGGGCAGAGGGTGGGCCGCTGTGTGCCCTTGGCCCCTTGCTGCTGGGGTGACACTTGTCCCCACCTGTGTTTCGTGTCCTCCTTGTGCCACCTCTCACTCTCCCATCATGGTGCCTTGAAGGCTGAGGAATCAGAGGCTGCTGAGAGCCACAGGAGAGCAGGCGAGCAACCTCCACCATGGTCCAGGGCGAGGAGCCCAGGGGGTCTCCGCAGCCACCACTGCCTTTGGGCTCGGCTGCCTGGGCCAGTGTCCGCGCCTTGTGTTGCTGGCTGGACCCAGCCCTGTGTGGTGCTGGGGTCCTGCCGGTTGGGCACCCCTGTCACTGCTCTGTGTTTCAGCTCCTGGCCTGCCCTGGCATGAGTGTGTGGGCTGACTGCATCCTGCAGCTCACCCCAAGGTACCTGCAGAGCGAGTGCGGCATGATGCATTGCTTGGTGCTCAGAGGCCTCATCATGCTCTGTGAGAGAACTGCGATAGTGAGAAGCAGGCAGCCGGCTGAAGCTGTACTGGCAGCGTGAGGCTGGGTAAGGGGTGCTGGGACTTGGCTGGGCTTTGGGAGCTGTGGCAGCTGCTCTCAGCTCTCTTGCATCCCCATTGACCTACCCAAGTCCTTCAGGGCAGGCCTTTGGCTTCTGGGCCCCGAGGCAGCAGCATGGGGCCCAAACCCTGGAGGAGTTTTGGCAGTACAGCCTTGTATGTCTTCACAACACAGCACTGTGTTCCACACAGACCAAAAGAATGCAGTTCCTGCTGCAAAAGCTTATAGAGCTGCTGCAGGATGCAGAGGGGTAGGTGGTAGGGATGACCCTCTCTGTGCTCAGCAAGGTGCCCCTGGCAGAGGAGCAATTGGGAGACATCCCAGTTGCCAGCCCCATGGCTCTGCATCTGGCTGAGATGCTCCATACACTCTTTGACAATGCAAGGCTTTGTGCCCCCCTCCATGGGCTTTGCGTGTTGCTGGGAAACTTTGTGCCCTGTGGATTTTCAGACCCATGTCCAGGTGGGCCTGGAGCAGCTAGTGCTGCAGTCTTGCCCTCTTCCTTACCACTAGGAGTCCAGCTATGTGCAACTGCTCTCCATTCCCCTCTTCAGAGATGTGATGGAGTTTGTAGCAACAGTGGGAAAAAAGCCGCTGTAGATGCACGTGCACTAGAGCCTGCTCCCACCACTCTGCCACTTGCATGATGACAACAAGCATGTGGCAGAGGTGAGGATTTCGGACCTGCTGGGGTCGCGTGGAAGGTGGCTCAGCTTCCTCCTGCCCTGGCACCTCGCAGACTGCAGCACTCCAGCCTTCTCCTGGCTTAGGCTACAGAGAAGCAGCTCTAGGAGGGACCTCTGTCCTGTTGCCCTAGCAGCACTATGTGCCTGAGGTGGGGTTGCCCCACTCCTCTGCCCAGGCACCAAACCTGCCAGTGGACATGTTCCTCAGCTGCTGCATCTTCCCACCAGAGCTCAGGAGAGGCTCTGAGCCTTGCCCAGATGCAGGGGATGCAGGTCTTGTGCCCTGGGCAGCAGTGCCATCTCCCAGTCTCTGCTGCTTTGCAAGCCTCTTGGGAAACTCTGCTTCAATCTAGCAGACTCGTGAAGCTCAGGCAGCTGCTGAAGAGGGAGCAGACGATCTCTGGGCAACTGATGAGTGAGGATGGCCTTGAAGACCCAGACCCAGACTGGATAAGCCCCATGCCCCCAGTGCCCAGTGTGTGGGACTGGCACCTGTGACCTGCACACTGCTGCAGCCCATTGCTGCCAGCATGCATTTCACAGACACTCCTGTCCCTTGTGTGTGTGGCCCTGCAGGCTCTTCTCCAAGCTCCTCTCCCTCCCCAAGCCCAGGGATGCCAGTGGAGCCCCAGCCCAGCTGGGCTTTGGCAGCAGGGTCTCACCACAGCTTCCCAGGGAGCATCCAGCCTTCTGCTCCCTCCAAACCCCGGTGCCAGCCAGCTGCTGGCTAGGTGTTGTGAGTGTCCTGCGCCAACCCTTCCCTCCATCCCCTTGCACTTTCTCCAGCTGGCAGAGAACAAAAGTCGAATTGAACAGAGCAGATGAGTACCTGCACCAGTCCCTGCTGTACCTGCAGATCCCACAGGAGTCCATGCCAGAGGCGGCCATCAGGTTCACTGTTGAGCCACAACCCCCTGGGGTCCCTCCTGCAGCTTGGCCCCAGCCGCAGCTGCAGCACCAGCAGCGGGGTTCAGCCCAGTGGCGTGGCTGCGGATCCTTGACTACCTGACGTGGGGCCAGGGTGCCCACAGGCCTCCTTGTTGCCCTCTCCCACCCCTGCCTGTGGCTATCACACTCAGGGAATGCCCCAGGCTCTGCCCTGCCAAAGGGAGGAGGGTGTGTGGGGCACACTGGCAGGGCGGGTGTGGTGGGGCTGTGCTGCTGGGGCCAGTGGGATTTGTGATGGGCTGCGTGTTCCTAGGGCTCGCTGAGCAGCACATGAAGGGACAGTAGGAGAAGCTCCACATCATCTATGATGAGGGCAGCGGGGTGTCAGCAGGGACTGGCGGGGAGGAAGAAAGACCCCAGGCAGGGAGCTCCATTTCCCACCCAGGCTGGGGAGGGCTCTGCTCCCTGCACAGATGAGGGGCGGCGTGAGCAGAGCAGAGAGATATTTTGGAGTCACGTGGAATATTCATGGCCACCACCTTCTGGATGAACCTGTTGGCCCTTGCTCTTTCCTGGCCATGGGAAGAGCTGGGTGGGGTGGCCTTGGCTGAAGGGGTTCCTGGGGTCCCCACCGACCCAGGCTCTGACCTTGACTCGGTTCCAGCCATTCAAGGCATGACAAATTACATCAGCCTCTCTGTCTTAAACCTAGCAGCTGAAACCCTATTCCTGCTAAGAGCTGCAGAGAGGAATCCTTCCCCCAGGTTTGGGCTGCCGGTGCTGCAAGATCAGCTCTGCAGGGCACAGAGGAGGCAGCCTTGTTTCTGGGACAATGGCTAGCTGTGCTGCTGGAGCTCTGTGCAGAGCTGATTCCAGGAGCTCCGCCATGTGCTGGGGCCACCTGAGCCTGCAGGGAAGGCTGCATGGCTCCTGCCCTCTCCCTGCCCACAGGACAGCTATTCTTTAAGAGTGCTTTCTTTCACCCCAACATGGGAATATGCAATCCATGTTATTACACACAGAGACCCAGGAGCATGAAAGGGAGAGAACAATTAGTGGCTTTTAGACCTGTGTAACTTCATACTTCTTAAGGTTAGTTGAACCTAATAGCTGCAGCTGCCCACATTGTGTACAGATGCAGAGACAAACGTCTGGAGGAAAAAAAAGGGAAGGGAAACAAGCAAAGAAGTGATGAGATTTCTAGGTATTCCACAGGCTTTATTTCTGTAGCTTGTCCCACATGTTACGTGCTTTCCTAGTGCAGGACTTGGCCATCCTCTGTTGGTTGCATGAAGCACGTTAATGGTGGTACCTGCAAATCTTGAGCTACTTCTCTTCTGCGCATCTTTCTCCAAGCAGTGGGTCTTGCTTTGGTCCTTAGGGTCCCCAGGGCATTGGGGAAGTGAAGAAAAAGGGTACTTATGTTCTGCCACAGTTGCCCAGGCATGCAGTGTGGTAGGAAAAGTGGCCAGCAACCTCTTTGCCCTTTGATTCTGCTCCTGAAGTCTTAATGCTTCTGACAAAGCTCATAGGCAGAGCCCAGAGCTGTGGGGATCCCTGAAAAGCTTGTCCTTGGAGATGTACACAAATACTATCCCAGCGATGAACCACCATTTGTTTGCTGCCTGTGTGTTGCTGTCTGGATTGTTGAGAGGTCTGAGGTGCCTTTTTAGCCGTCTCCTGTGGAGGTCCTTCAGTGCTCTGCCTCTGTGGGGCAGCTTTGCTGGGAGGCCCTGAGGGGATGGGCTGGTGGAAGACCATGAGGGGCCAGGGTGGCAGGGTGTCTTCAGGTGTGACAGGGCAGCAGGAGGCTCCGAGAGGATGGGGTGGTGGGAAGGCCCTGAAGCGGTGGGACAGCAGAGACCCTGAGGAGCTGCGGTGTTAGGAGGCCATGAAGGGAAGAGGTTGTAGGGAGGCCTTGAGGAGCTGGGCAGGAAGCCCTGAGAGCACAGGGTGGCAGGAGACCATGAGGAGCTCCCACAGAACCACCATATTTTTGCCCCCCTGCTTCCATGGTGCTTCCCTGAGGCATCTCCCATGCCTGCAGCAGAAGCCATTGAGGCCGGGCCTCTGCAGGATGGTGGGAATACCCTGCAACATGCCTAACCTGACCTGGCTGGGGGAGAAGGAGGAGAAGGAGCCCCCGCAGGTTCACGTCCCCTGGGTGCTGCCAGCCAGGGGCAGTGGGCAGCGGCAGGGCTGGTGGCCAGCCCGGGCCTCCAGGTTTCCCAGGCCACAGCACTGTGGTGGAGGCCCCGCTGACACAGAGCTCTGGGCCCGCAGAGCTGCTGTGACCATGTGGAGGGTGACGGTCTCTAGGCACAGGACTAAGGAGAAGGTACTGACTCCTGCACAACTTTCCTTTGTGGAAACAAAACAGGGGAAAACCTAGACCTTGAAGCAAGCAGGACCCTCAGCAGAGAGTGACCAGCCATGTCCGCTTTCCAGCAGCCTCTGCAGCACCGGACATACCCACACCCCATGGCCTGGCCACAGGCACCAGCTGCTCTGCCGGCCTGTGAGAGCAAGAGGAAGGGTGAGGAAAAGCTCTTGCCTCCTGGGCACCTGCTCTCCAGTGCTTATGTCTAGTGTGGCGAGGGGTGGATGTGGTACGGCCTGCAGTGACAGGCCATCTCCCCGTGGCCTCTGTGAGGCCAAGTGTTGTGGTGAACAAGGGCAGATCATGGCAAATGGTCTTCCAGTGGGGTCAGTCCCCATTCTGAAGGTCCCGTCACCTCTGACAACCCAAGAGGATCTTTCTCCATCTGGCCTGGGTCTCAACACTGCAGAGGCAGCAGAATTTAGGAGAATTAACCTCAGGTTAGCTTTGTTCTCCTTTGAGCACCCACAGTGCAAGTCTTTTCCCACCTTGCAGGATCAGAGCAGCTCTGGTCCACGCCATGGGAACATGTATCCCCCCACTTCCCTCCTTGCATGGTCACGCTCCCTCCACGCTGCTTCATTGCCATGCCTGCCTGACTCCTGCACATACCCCCCAGTGCCCATGGGGCAGATGCAGGGAGTTATGTGCCAGCCCTTTGAGCCCCAGCACCCTACAAGGTCAAAGCTCCTCTGACCTCCTCAAGTTATCACTTGCCCTGTCCATTCATGGTTGATGCATTCCTCATGGGACTGCTTTCACCAAAGAAAGGGCAGCATGTGCCTCTTCCACACGTGGATGGCAAGCCAAGATAGCGAAGCATCCCCAGCAGCAGGGTTGGAGCAGGCAGTGCTGGAAGAGGAAGGTGATGCCAGTAGGGGATGCACAGCTCCTTGTCCGTCCTTCCTGGACACCTGTGCCAGGGCAGATGGAGGATCTCAGCCCTCATTAGGCAAGTGCCGTATCAGAGATGTTATGCACGGCCTCAGGCACTTAGGTTTGCGTAGCAGAGTGGGGTGCACGTCTCCACATTGGGATGTTGGCTCTCAGAGTATGGCTCTCCCAGCTGGCCTCTTCTATCCTGGACAGCTGGCCTGAGTGACTCCCAAAGCACTGCAGGGGCCCACAGCCTCACTGCTCACCCACCGAGTAATTGCCATGTGGAGACATTTTGTCCCAGGAGGTCTTGAGAAAACGCCTCACCATACTTGGAAGCTGTCAGGACCCAGCCTTGCTGCCCTGCAGCCTGCGTGGTGCTGCTGGGAGAGGTAACAGCTCACATCCAGGTCACCCCCAAAGCCTCCTGCACCTCCTTGTGAGGCAGGGTGCACCCCCAGGCAGTCATTCTCAGCCCAGCTACGACAGCAGCAACCCATGCCATTGGACTAGCAGGTTAAGCACCTCTGTTGCTGGTCAGGGTCTGTTGCTGTTTGCTTCCCTGAGATCAAACCCATCTGATTTCCCATCAAGACAGCAAGCACCCAGGAAAAAGGGGTCCCTTGCTGCAGAAGCCTTCTTTTACCCTGTAGAGCATGTGCAAGACAAGCGAGCAGCTGAGAGTGCATCTTGTTTGCTTTCTTCCAGAGTATTTACCCCCCATGCATCTGTAGAGGTTTTCACCCCTGCATTCATTGTCTGGGAGCCCAGCCAGGCTGCTGGCTGACCGCCAGTTCCTCAGCTTCCGACTTGCTGCTGCAAAGATCGGCAGAGGGCAGGGCAATCCCACTAAAGAGTGACTGAAGGCAATTCCCAAGAGCCAGGGCATCCCACTACAGCGCCATAGATGGCAGTTGCGATGAAAACAAGGCCAGCCTGCACAGAGGACCTCCTCCCCAAAGAGGGTACAGCCAGCTGGGCAGGGTCCCTGCCAGCAAATAGGCAGGGTGCAAATGAAATTGCACTCGGAGGTGCTAGAGATCCTACTCTCAGCTTAAAACCTGCATCCTTTGGGGGACAGGAAAAAAGCCCACCCTGGGTAAGAGGCAGGCAGCACAGCTCTGCTCTGGCAGCTGGTCTGGCCTGTGCTAAGGCTCCCCAGAATGAGTGCAGGAGAGCCAATGTGTGTCACGTTCCAGCCCTGACCTGCTTTGAAGGAGCTTACTCTCCACTGTGCTGTGTGTGAGTAACAGGGTCTATCAGCAGCCACAGCAAGAGGATGGACCAGGGCTGAGGTCCAGACAGGAGCAGCAGGAGAGGGCTCTGGAGGCAACACCAGGAGCAAGGCCACAGTGTGGACCTGAGAGCTTCATCCAGGAGATGGGGCCAGACACACAAAGACCAGCTACCTGCAATATCTGTCTGAGGGCCATCCAGCCGATGAGCTGAACACAAGCTGTCCACCACACAAGTATGAGGTCCACACAGGAAACAGCACATGAGGTAAGCTACCTGTTACACAGTTCGAAGGCCCACCTGGAGACAGAGACATCAATAAACACACCCTCACAAAGCTCAGGCTGGGACTAGCTGCTCAGGGCTGAGCTGAAGTGAGCATAGGGCCCACGGATGGAGGATGTCTCGGTAGGGATCCCAGGTGAGGCTGTTCAGGGTCATCAAGACCCATTAGAGCCCTGAGGGGCCCAACACTTAGAGCAACTCCAAGGTTTGAGCACAAGGCATGGGTCATCCCTGTGCCTCAAAGGTTCAGCTCTGCTTAGGGCTACTCTTCAAGATGGGAGTTGATGGGAGCTGCATGGTGACAGTGCCTGTCCCCTGTGTGTACTTGTAATCAGCTACCTGTAAACTGTTTCCTTGCACCTCTCTTCCAAGAGTGGAGCTGTGGATGTTTTCTGGAGGTGATCTGCTGGTTCAGGGAGGGAGGAACAGCCAGGTATCATGTTTGTAGAGATGCTTCATCAGAGCCCAGGGTAGCTCCAATACTTGGTATCTTTGCTTCTGTGAAATCCTAGGTGCATCTGTGTCACAAGCTTTGGAAAACATCATTGAGTCACCAAGGCTGACTTGCTCATTTCTCTCCTAGGTGCTTGGCTTTCAAGGGTCCTTGGCACTCTACTAGCGAATGCACAGAGGGATCACATCCCCTAGAGATGCTTCTTTACCTTCCTAGAAGACAGGTAGGAGAAAAAAGCCAACTTTCCAACTCATGAAGTGTAGCAAGAGAAATAAAGCAGGTGAGTGTCCAGTTGTGCCACCAGAGTGATGTGCCAAAAAGCCAATTTCAGGTACTGTGGGCCCGGCAGGGAAGCCTGCACCTTCTCCAGGGTCCTTGGGGAGGCTGGGTGGTGGAAGGCAGAGAAGTCGTGAACCCACAGTACAACACAGATAAGCAGCCCTCTTTCTGCAGCCAGCAGCCATGCTCACAAGTAGCAGGAAGTTTCAGATATCCGGATAAGCAATTTTAACTGCAGTTGGTTTTGCCAGACGCAGGGGGTGGTTTGGTATCCATGCCTGGAGGGTGCGCTTCTTCTCCAGCTTGCCAAGTGTGTCTATCCTCTGCCTGGCCAGGGCACTCGCTGTGCTTTGCAGGGCTCTGTGCCTTGCTGGCAAAAACTCTGCAGGACACAGAGCAGGAGCAAGTGGAAAGCATGTCTGTGGGGGCACATCTGCAAGTGTCTCTACGTGCCAAGGGGCCTGGGAATGGGCTTTTATGGAAAAACCTAGTGTCTCATCTGAGCACATGAGCCCAACAGCTGGAGCTTTGAGAAGCAATTTGAGATCCCCCAGCCCCATGCAGCCTGCACATCAGAAGTCTCCTCTTGCCCGCTACCCACAGCCCAGCAGTGCCAGACACCTCTTGAGAGTAGAAAGGGGAGCGCAGAAAGATTCAAACACACACTTGTGTCTTCTAGGTGCTCCATCTGGGGGGAGCTGTGACACCTAAAGCTTTCTCTGGGAAAGACAGAGCAGGACCAGTCCTTTCCCTGGTGCAGTTAAGCCAGGCACGGGAGGGGAGGGGAGAGGACCCCTTCTTCCCCAGCTCCAGTGGACAGAAAGGCAGAAGTGGAAGTGCACATCAAGTCTTCAGGGTCCAAGTTTGNCTCACCCTCTTTGGAAAGGATCCAGCTGCCTTAGGAGAAATTCCTCACATAGCTTTGCTGTGAAGAAAGTGCTGACCTGTTCGGGGGTGTTTGCTGAGCAAGTGAAGACGAGCCAAAGGCAGCTCCTAAATGCTGGGAGGAAATGGCCCGTTTTCTCATCACTAGGATTAGACAGCAGGTCAGGCTTTTTGGGGAAAGTGGTGCCTGGTGGCACTTACTTTGTATGCTCTAAGCAACTCCACCAGGATGCCCCCATGCTTGCTGCCTTCACACACTGCTAGGGAGATGCTCTGACTGCAGCAGAGAAGTTGATAGTGCCATGCCGTGTGGTAGGTGGGTATTGGAGGGTCGGCTGGCAGCTACATCCAGGCTGTTTGGCCAGACACTGGTGCCCAGGACCTGCCTGTGGTGCTCTCTGAAACCCTGCCAGTCCCAGGGGTGAGATGCAGAGAACTGGAGTCTCACGGTGGGGATGAGACGTGGGTCAGAGAAGGGGCATTTAGCTGTGGTGGGACTTGGAGTGCCTCTTGGGATGCTAGGGAAACGCAGAGGACAGAGATGCTGTTCCTTCATCGTAACAGAAGCAGGCTGCTGGCACTGGTAACTGCAGTGCCAGAGAGTATTTGAACCAGAAGCAGGTGGCTGGGGGAGAGCACTTGGTCTGGCCTGATGGGACTAACGTGGGGAACGCAGCTAATGTTCAGTACGCTTCTGAAAATGCCAGCAGGAAAATAAACAGCATAACTGCAGTAAATGAGGAAGGCAAATCAGATCCTCTGGAGTGCCAGGAGAACAGCCAGCACATCTGGGCAACAGAGCAAGGGCAAACCTACAAATGCCCCCACACCAACACCAGATACCAGATACTTAGGGATTTTAGGGGAGGCTGTAATAAAGGGACACTTCAACTACCCACTTGTGGACTGAATCAGTTGTCAAGGGACAAGATGTAAGGTTAAAACCTCTGAATGCGGTACATGGTGCCATCCCCTCAGAAGCAGTCTGAGAGCCACCAGGAGAAGATGCTTTTCTGGATCTGCTCTTGCACAACACATGGGGCTTAGCTTGGGAGGGTCTAGGCCAGCTGTGGTACCACTTGGTTTTATTTTTAGGGTAAGGAAGAACAAGCTGAATAAATCCAGCACGTGGTTATTTGATGTCAAGACAATAGACCATGTAAAAATGAGGAAATGTGTCAAAAAAGAAAAAAACAGGCCAATCCCAAACCTCTCAACAGTGTGGTCCAGAAAGCCAGACGCCTCCAACCTGACTGGAGCCTGCAGAAAAACACATTATTAAGAGCCTCGGTAAAACATGGAGCAAAGAGCAAATAGGGCAATGCTGTAAAGCCCCTGCACAGCTGATGGGAAAGAACAGGGGTCACAGGAAAAAGGCTGATGCTGAAGAAAAGGTCTGCCGAAAGAGCAGGAAAGCTGAAAAAACGCATTAAGTCAGATACAAATGGGGAAGCAAGAGGGCTAGGAGCAGGCTTGAGGACTGCCCTGCCAAATGTGCTCAAACTAGTGGTAAACAGCTCAGCAGATCTACTGCAGGGACCAGGAGGTGAGCAGGGTGCACAGGGGACCGGAGGGACACAGCGGACAGGTCTTTGTCCTGAGGGTATTTCCACCCCCACCCATCCCAGCTCGGTTTTTTTCCCAGGTAGGTGGGAGGGGCTCATAAATTGGAATAGAAATCCTGGTGGAGTCATCCTGGAGAGACAAGATGAATGTTGGTCAGTCCTGGGCAGCTCAGGGGTGGCCAGCACTAACTGGCCAGAAAGGGATAAGGCACATTTACTCTCAGCAGTGAAATGGGGTTTGCAGAGACAAGTCAAAGCTAACTCTTGGTGCCTCAGCAAGAATGAAGAAATAGAGAAAAGGCTGCAGTTCACCCAGAAGGTCACAACGATGAAGAGGAGTGGAGGAAGTAAACGACCACCAGATGCCTCTGAAGACCACCGAGAGACTCTAATGCGCATGCGGGAGTGGGCAGTAACCTGTAATAATGAGTTAATGAATAGGTAATAATTTCTTGGAAAACATAGTATGTATTTGAACTGTCCGTCTAAATCAGTCGGCGCGCACATTTGGTGGATCAATCCCCCGCGCGCCCAGCGCTGCAATAGAGAATACCTGCGTAATAGTCACGGAGGCTATTGAGTCTTAACTTCAGCATATCACGGCATCAGGAGGTGTGTGGTCAGGTCCTAGTGCTACCCTCTGCAAGGTGGCTGGAGGATCCTCAAGCACAGGGATCCTCACAGGAGCAATCCTTCCCGGTGGCCAGACCCTCTCCCAGGCTGCTCAGTGCATTCTGGCATGGGGAACTGAGATAGAACCTCAGGGCATCCAGCTGCTGAGCAGCCTGGGATGGTCTGGTCCCCGCAGAGCCAGCCAGCACAAGCTCCTCTGCAGGGAGCTGGGAATTTCCTCTTCTCAGGGAGGAAACAGATCCTATTTTGAGTCTTGCTGGAGCAAAGGACTTTGATTTCTTTTATTTTCTTTTTTTTCCCAACTGAGTCAAAGTTGACTTTTCCTCTCCAGGGGAGATGCTGAGTGAAGTCAGGGAGAGAGGAGGTGACAACCACAGGGCTGCTGGGAGATTCCCCAAGGAAGTAGCACTGCCACATGGCAGGCATGCTCCACCACCAACACAGCATCGCCAGGGCCCCATGGTTCCCTGCTCCAGCCACCACCCTGTACTGTGACCTGCGTCTTCCTGCTGGCATCCTGGTCCCCATGCCTGAGACAGAGACAGCCATGACTTAGAGCCCATCAGCATTGTGCCTGGCAAGCCAATCGTGATGCTTGCAGGGCTTTCCCCCAAATAGCAGCTTGGGTTCTGCCCCATTACTTACTGTGCTAGATCTTGCACTCTCCTGGAGACCTTGTCTTGCCTGGCCCAGTTTCAAGGCTATCCCTTGAGCAAGCACCTGTCTGTCAATATGGGAAGGAGGAGGAACATGCTCTTTTTCTCATGTTAAAAATAAAGTACTTTTCAAGAGGTCTTTCTGAAAGAGCTAGGGAAGAGAAGCAGGAATCCGGATGAGTTTGCTTGTTGTGTGGCTGCTGGCCCTGGCTCACACTAAGCAGGGCAGGCGGCCATTGATTTGAACTGAACTGCACTTTCTGAGGGAAAATGTGGAGGTGGGTGTGTGAGCAGAGCTTTCTGGGGCACTGTGCCCATGGGCAAGGGGAGGGAGAGCCCAGGGAACCCGCTCCAGCCAGGAGCTGAGGCTGCGGGTGGCCCCCACCAGCTGTAGAAAGGACATGGAGGGGCTGGAGCTGGCAACCAGGGTGTCCCAGTGTGGGAGGACTTCTCCCTTGCATGAACAATTCAGGCACCACAGCCAATTGGGGCGTTTGGGGGAAAGCTTTGGGAGCTCTCTCAGCCTTGCTGGATTTGGCAGAGCTGCGGTCAGCCAAAGCTCCCAGTGAGCTCCAGCCCTGCAGAGGGATGGGGGCTTTGGGCAGGGCACACAGTAGGAAGGGACAGAGGGGGACATGGTGTCCTCCCCTGGGTGGATGATGGGAGCACAGGCTGGCACACATCTCCACAGGCAGTGGGAAGAGATGCTGCTGGGGAATGCCGTGAGCCTGGCCACTCTCTGTGGGCTGGTCCCCTGGTACCCTCATGGTGCTTGTAGTCATTGCATCAGGGATATTGGCAGGGACATGCCTGTCTAGGGTCTTTAAGGGTCTTTAGGACCTGTTCATGACTACAAATTTCTCTACTCCATTTCTAGCTGGTCCTATCCACCTCCCCATCCTACCCTGGCAGCAAGCACTGTGGCTGGGGATAGAAACACCTGCTGGGATCTGCTCTCAGCCTCTCTCTGCTGAGCCTCAGAGAGTGCCCCCAAATCCGGTGGTGTGGGCTGCAGTGACTAATATCTCGGCATCCAGCTTGCCCACCAGCTCTGTGAGCTTGTAGCCCTCCATCATCCCCGCTTTCCACTCCCTCCTCCCCTCCCAGAGCCCCTGCCGGGTCATCTCGCCCTCGCAGACAGATAGATGCTCCATCCCCTTCATTGTTGCAGATGCTCCTCACACCAGCTCCACTGGGTCACTCTTAAGCTATGGGGGACCAGATCTGCACCTTGTACCTGGCATATGGATGCACCAAGGTTTCACAGAGCTCCAGAGCTCTACCCTTCTTATCTTCCACTCACTGTGTACGAGCATGACTGCGCAGTGAGAAGGGAAACTAGTGCCATTTCCCACAGCCAGCCAAAACACAGAGACCCAAGGGTGAGCCTCTGGGATGAGGCATGCGAGAAGCATCTGCCTTGTCCCCTTTCCCATGAAATTCTTCTCTTGGTCCTTCGTCTAATGTGTGCTGAAGTATTCATTTTCCCCTGGAGTGAATGAGTCATGGAGAAGCTGAGCGGGAGCAGAGGCTGCCCCGACACCCCAGGTGCCTGTGTCTGGTGAGGAGGTTGCACAGGAGGGAGCAAGCACTGCCCAGGGGTGAAGGGAGAGAGCAGGAAGAATGCATGTGGTCTGGGGGGCTGGCTCTCTCCCCACTGACACTGCATGGGGCTCCCCAGCCCTAGGATAGGAAGGGGGATCCCTCCTCTGGTCCCCCGCCTCCTTCCCCTGGGTGAAGGTTACTGTATGTACCAGTGCTGTCGTTGCTGAATTAGCGGCTGTGTATCTGCCAGCTCCAGAGCAAATGCTCTTGCTTGCCCTTCTCTCTCATGTGTCACTCAGCTATTTTATTGCCGATATCCAGCTTGGGGATGGGCAAGGCCATCTCCATTACATTGCATCTCTAACAGGCAAGAGCTCTCCACAGCACCTGGCCCAGGGAGAGAGGCAGCGGCTCCAGGATGTGGCCACGGCTGGGGTCTCCTGCCCACCCAGCTCTATGTGGGGGGCTCTGATCTCTGTGGAGGTCGGGGTACTATGACATGTGATGTGGGGGGCTGCAGACAGGAGTCTGTTCTGTCCCTCCTGAGGTAGGAGGTGATGGCGCGGTGGCCTCCTAGCCTTGGCTCACCTCCCTGCTGAGCCACAGCAATCTGCACTGTCCCATCTTCCTTGCATCTGTGGGAGGGATGCAGGTGAGCTCCAGATCCTAGAGGATTTCTGCTACTGGCTAGGCCCCCCGCTGCCCCCGTAACACCTCCTTCTGCCCTCTGCAGCCCCTTGCTAATGCGTTTGCCAGACCTGGCTGCTGGGGCCAGGCACAGTACTGATACTCTCCCAGCCTCCCGGCACCCCATCCTGGCTTAGCTAATCACCTGCCTACGTGGGCGGGTAACGTGCTCCCCACTCGGCTCAGTTCTTGTGCTCGCCAGCTTTCCTTGTTGGGGGAATATCTGGATTTCCAATTATTCCCACTCCTTGCCTGTGCTCCTTGGGTCCTTACCAAACGCCCACCTTCATGACCTGTGTGTACTTCACCTCTGGAAAGGAGGGATGCCTTTCACAGACCACCAAGCTGCTGTTGCATCATCCCTTGCCATATCCTCACTGAAGGGAGGGCATGGTGCTGCCCTTTGCAGTGGACATCCCTCCTGGACCACCTTCTCCACTGCTGCCCTGGTGGGTTGAGGCCATCAGTGGACATGGGCTTCTGAGCCAGAGCAATGAATGTGGCAGCGAGATGCAAAACCAGCTGGTGCTAGGGGTCCTGAGCACTCACACCCAGGGGCTGCAGCTGAAAGAAGGTAGCTTTAACACAAACAAATGGCACATCAAAGTGGCAGGACAGGCGACAGCCACTGCTTGGGGATCGGCACAGTTAGGATAGCCCTGCCTGTCGGTGGTTTTCTGCTCCCTCCCCTTGCTGCAGCCTTTGTTTTTCTGCACAGACACTTGCCAAATATTGTCCCTTACCTTCTTGTCCCTTATTGCCTCCTAGGCCCCAGTCTTAATGCCTCCTGCTGCTCCCCAGCCTCCTCACTAAGCCCCCCATGGAAAAGCATGGCGGCAGAAGGACTAAGCCCCCTGCTTGCATCCCAGCTGCAAGTCACAGGAGTATCTCAAGGCAACTGTGCATAAGCAACTGTTTCTCAGCAGTGGCAACAGTTCATGGTGTCTGCTGGTGACCCCACTGCTCCCACAGCACATGGGTCACCTCTCCTCAGGCCACCCATCAGCCTGGAGACGCAATGCTCTTCACAGAGGATGGGCAGCCATCGTGCTGAAACCACTTTGGGAGGGGGTTGTAGACGCAGACCATGCCTTCCAGTCCTGGAGCCACTGCCAGAGATGTGCCTGGGCCACAGGGCAGGCATTTCCAACGCCTCCCCTCTGCCCAAAGGAGGGAAAACCAGGCCAGTCATCCTGCTGGATTGCCAGGATGACATTTTTTTGGCTGCTGCACTGTCCCAGCTGCTGAGCTGCTGGAGGCTGCTGGGAGCTGGGGCAGCCCCTCTGTCCCCACACTGGAGTGCTGCTGTCCAAGGCCACTCGGCAGCATGGGACAAGCAGCCACAGGATGCAGCTGGGAGGGAGTGGGTGGGAGACAGGCACAGGGGTGGAGGACAGCGGGACCCTGGAGGAGCCATGCAGAGATTAAAAATGCCAAAGCTTTGCTGGAACTTGAAGCCTGCGGGGCAGGAGGGCCTTTTTGGCTGGGGTTTGGGAAGTCATGGCTGTGAGCGGCTGAGCCACCATCAGAGCACTGCTGTTTTCCATTTGGTCGTCTTTCGAAAGAGCTGCCTCCCTGGTGGCATGTCCCCCCCTGCGGTGGGCAGTGTCTGTTTGCTTGGGAAAAGATGATCCTCATTATCTGTCCTTCGTGGCTCTCGAACTTTAAAGCACAGCAGGAAGAAATTTTACGATGGGAAATTGCCCTGGTGTCAGCCAGGCACTTTGCACAGAGGCCTGCTGGGGGGAGCTGCTCTGCAGTGGTGGGGCGGCACTGGGGCAGAGACCTGCTGGCAGGCACAGGAAAGGCAGGAGCGTGGGTAAAAGGTGATGTGCTATGTCTCTCCAGGGCAAACAAGCCCAGCGGCAGCTGGGGGAGTATGGCCAGGCCAGGCCGAGCCCAGAGGTGCAGAGAGGAGGGAGCTGGGGCTGTACAGCGACTCCATGTTTACCTGCACCTCAGCACTCGCGGTGCCCAGCGGTGACATCTCTGCTCTCAGTGAAGCACCAGCTGCACCAGTGTGTGGGAAGGACTGTTTGCAGCTCCTGGCCTGTGTGCTACTGATAACAATAGGAAGGGCCAGCGCCATGTTTCCCTGCTGAGCTAAAGAGACACCCTGAGCAGGCGCCTGGAGCTGCCTGTGGCCTCTCCTGCTCTGTGGAAGCATTTACACCCTGGTTCTCATCAAGACCATTAAAAGTCAGCTTGCTTTGAAGATACTGCCACTATCAGGGAGGATCATTTTCTGCTTTCAAGGAGATTTTTCCAAGCACCATCCTTGCCTCCGGACTCTCCTCCCACTTGCTTCATGGTCTCCAGGCCCCGTGCCATTGTGACTTCTCCTGCAGCCCATCCACCCTTCTGAAAACCCTGCATGAAATGGCAGCCCAGTGACTCAGGGCTGCCACGTGTTGCCTTTTGTGCAGCTCAGGTACTCCATCAACGCACATCAGCGTCTACCTGGGGGAAAGGAATCCAGCTGCAGGAGAAGAAAGGGGCGGTAAATCAGTCAGCATCCAGCTGGGAAAGTGTAAATCTAACAGTCCCAACTGCATGAAATCATTCTGCACCCAAACAAAAGGCAGCTCTGGTGTCTATTCATTGCCCCCAGACTGGGGTCGTGCAGAGGGGATGCCTGCCTTTGGCTCCTTGGTGCAAGGCGCAGTTAAAAGATTTACAGCTAAAAGACGGAGAGCGATAGCATGCACCTCTGCGAGCATGCAGCCGAGCAGCTGGATGTCATGGTTTATCCTGCTAGATCCAAACTCTAGCTTAGACTAAACATTGCCTCTGCCATCAGTGAATCACTTCTAGATCCCCTGGAAGTTTCCAGGGCTTGGATTTCAGAAGCTTGCTGCCGCAGGGCACTAAAATGCTGCAGAAGACAAAGCAAGGTGTGGCAGGTTTTGCGGGGATTATCCTGCCCTCCACAGGGCTGGGGCTGGAGGGAGATGAAAGCTGGGGCGAGGGGAGGAGGGGGCTGAGGCTGGAGGGAGATGAAAGCTGGGGTGAGGGGGGGAGGTGAATGTGGGAAAGGTGAGGTGAGGTGTGCTGCTGCTTCCCGGGATCTGGCACTCCAGGCCCCTGGCACCC
>VXBO01007728.1:51247-98848 GCA_013400135.1 Rhinoptilus africanus | reverse complement strand
AGCCGAGCCGCGCTGCCGGCATCCAGCGGGCACCATGAGCCGCGGGTGAGACGCGGAGCGGGGGCGTTGCGGGCGCCAGGGCGGGGGCGCGCCGGGGCACCGGTAGCACGAGGACCCCGGAGCAGCGGGGGCTGGCGGGCACCGGGACCCCGCAGCCGCCGGGGCTCGGCGGGCACCCGTACCGCGGGNTTCCAGGGCTTGGATTTCAGAAGCTTGCTGCCGCAGGGCACTAAAATGCTGCAGAAGACAAAGCAAGGTGTGGCAGGTTTTGCGGGGATTATCCTGCCCTCCACAGGGCTGGGGCTGGAGGGAGATGAAAGCTGGGGCGAGGGGAGGAGGGGGCTGAGGCTGGAGGGAGATGAAAGCTGGGGTGAGGGGGGGAGGTGAATGTGGGAAAGGTGAGGTGAGGTGTGCTGCTGCTTCCCGGGATCTGCTTTGATTGGCCCCTGGCACCCCGGGAGGGTGCCCTGGGTTGCCCAGGCCCCTCATCCTGCCAGGCTGGGCCAGGTTAATTGCATGAGCAGCCAGGGTGGCAAGGGAGGTTCGTGGGGTTCCCAAGCCTCCCACATGCAGTTGGGAAAAGCGAAGGATGCTCCCTCTGGGGTAGGGAAGGGCCCAGGCAAGGAAGGCACGGGGTGCCCGGACGGAAGCACCCTTCCCTGCTTGGTGCGCCCGGGGCTTGGCCAGGGGTGAGGAGCGGGAATAAGCTCAGCTCACTGATTGACTCCCTGCCTCAAACCAGGCCCGGCCTGTGCGCCGAAACCCAGGCGCTCGGTGGAGCAGCCGCTGCCAGGGCAGGCCCGGGCTGCCGGTGCCCCGTGGGCGAGAGGGTGCTTCTCAGAGAGGGGATGCTCCTCCAGGAACGGCGCCGTNCTGAGGGGGGGACCCCGGGGCAGGGGTACCGTGGGGACACTGAAGCTGGCGGGGCTAGGGCGCACCGCTGTGCCGTGGAAACCCCCGAGGCACCGGCGCTGGTACCGCGGGGACCCCGGAGCCACCGGGGCTGGGGTTCACCGAGACTCCGGCGCAGCGGTGCCGCCGAGGCTGGGGAGCCCCGGTTGTACCGTGGGGCCCCCCGAGCTGCCCGGGCGCCCTGGGGCTGCGCTGGCCCGGCCCGGGGCTGCCGAGCGGAGGACAGGACAGGGCGGAGCGGCGGGAGGGTGGGTAACGACTCGCTCTCTCCTCCCGCAGGTGTCCCCCGCGGCGGCTGCTGCTTGGGCTCTTTGTCCTGCTGGTCCCCGCCGCTTCCCAGGAGCCGGGTAACGTGCGTGGGATGCTGGGGGCGGGGGGGGAGGTGTCCCTGCCGCCGTGCCTGGGGTCCCGCACCCCTTCCTGTCCTGAAGCCCCCTGTCCCCTGGGATGCGATGGGAATGCAGTCCTGCTCCCCAGCCCGCACGGAGTTGTGTGTTCTCTGAGGCCAAATGCTGCATCCAGTCCTTGTTCCCCAAAGAGAAGGGTGCTGGGGGATTTTCCCCCCATGTACCCTTTCAGTGGCCATGTCCTTTGTGGCTGCTGAGGGTGGCAGGATTGGGGTCCTGTGGGCACCATCTCGTCAACAGGGCACTGGGGAAGGATGCTGTGTTAACACTGTGCCGGGCAGTCCTTGGGAGAGATGCCTGGCTGCAGTGTGCTTGGTGGCTCTACTGGGGTGAGGGTGGTTTGTCTGGGTTGCTCTGGTTTTGAGACGGATGCGATGGCGTTGTCCCAAAGTGGCCGTGCTCCACGTGTTAGCAGTTTGTGCCATGCCTGCAGAAGTCCTCCCCGTGCCTGCACATCCTTGGAAGCATTTTGAGCAGTAGGAAGCCTAAAGTGTGTGCCCCAGGGATACAACACCTCCCACGCAACTCACTGGCTTTCCCCTGCCTTCGGATTTCTGTGAAACAACCCACTCATCTCTCTCAAGCAGCTCGTGCCCCAGGAGAGGGGAATTTGGTGCTGACTCAGCTTTACAGCACTTCTTTCCCCATGGGGCACGTGAGCCCATTCTCCCACTGCCTGAGTGCACTAGCTGCCTGTTTTCCTGGTGAACTTTACCTCCCCGCTGGGGAAGCTTCCTCCTGGCTGCCAGGCCAGTTGAAAGCCCTCCTTCCCTTGGTTTCTGGATGTATGCCCAGTGTGAGGCGGCAGAGAGAGCCATGGCTGACACAGGGAGCCCCCAAACCTGCTTGTGGCCCAAGAACCCTGTTTGCAAAAGCAGCTGAGCTGCAAGCGGTGATCCAAAACTGCATGAGGGTGACTATTCAGGGTGATGTTCTGGGTGTCTTCTGCTTGCGCTGAGCGTTGTCAGCTCGCTAGCACATTATAAAGCGTGGCTCACGGTCCTCTATCATCCTAGGCTGGGCAAGACATATTGGTAAGTGCCTGCCCCAGGTGCAAGCGAGCTAGAAGTCAGACAGGCGCTGGGCTGTGAAATCGGTGGATTATTTACTGGAGCAAGGCTTCATGTCATCTAGGAACAGCTCGAGTTCAGCTGTGCAGAGACTGGGTCATGTCATGGAGGGGAAGAGACTGCAGTCTGGGCAGTGGGGCTGCCCAGGACTCCCAGAGCGTGTCTGGGAACACTTGGAGAAGCTCTTGAAGTGCCCCAGGCTGGGTTTATGACGCCACTTTCTCTGGCGTGGGTGCCTCCCCAGGGACCATGGGAACAAAGTTCCCCTTGGAAGTTTTCAGAGATGGGAACGTCATTCCCATGTGAAATCCTGAATTGACTATTTTAGGTCCCTGGAGACTGTCCAGCACAGCCGAACTGAGCTGGAGGGCCAGGAGCTGGTTTAACTGTGGTTACTCAGAGCTATTCGTGCCCTTCCCACCCCCTTTCCACTGGCATCTCAGCTCCGGGAATGGCATTGGGCACACAGGGCTGGCTGGGACCCTTTGCTGAGCTGAAGCTGGATCCTCCCCACTTTTGAGCAGCCTTGCCAGGTAACCCAAGGACGTTTCATGTGATACACACAGGGGTTAAATGTTGGGGGAGCACCGCCAGCGCAGGTCACCACTGGCAGGGAGGTGCCTGTTTCACCCAGCGGACTTGGCTGTCTCCCAAAGGCAGGCTGTGAATCGGGTTTTAAAAGAATTTGCAGGAGGGTTGATGTGGCTCTTTTTTCTTTCTTTTTTTTTTTTTTTTTCCTTACCTTGGTTCAATGTCCAAGGACTGCAGGGCCTGTTCTGCCAGCACTTCTTTGTGATGGCTCCTGGGGAATGTTTGCTCTGAAGGCTGTCCTGGCATGGAGATAACCTTTCTGTTTATCTGCCTGCCTTAAAAATTTGGGGGCTTAGCTGACTGGAGCTGGTCTTACCTCTTATCCTCCAGATCCCTGGGATTCCTCAGCAAGGGCATGTAGCTGTACAGGGGATGAGGATGCTGCAGGGATGCTGCCATGGGACTGGTCTTTAGGGTGTGGGGGAACTGGGGCATGTGTGGGTATATGGGTGTCCCCCATTCACAGGACAGCAGCCCAGGCTATGTTGAACACTGGGGAAATCCCCACTCCCAGGAGTCCCAGGACCTTGGGACAGGTCACTAGAGATGGGGGATCTCCACCACTGGGGGTTTACAAAGCTGGCCAGGGTTGCCCCGATCTGGTGGTGGAGCCAGCCTGACTTCATTCATCTTCTCTCATGCTGAGTTTCTCTGCCTCAGTTTGGGGCTGGGATGGGCTGGTACATCAAGGCCTTGGCTGGTGGTGATGAGGAGGATGCAGGCAGCACCTTGGAAGCCGAGATGCCTCCTTCTGCTATTAAATATAGCAGGTGCTGGAGCTGCCTGTTGCTGGTGTAGAGGCTCGTACTTGATTTTATTTCCATCTTCAATGGCTCGTCGGTCTCAATGGCTGGGGTTCCTTGAAGCACGTGCCTTTAAAGATGAAACAGGTGCCGTGCAAAGCGATTTACAGCCTGTGACATAATTGCTTTGGCATCAGCGCCTGGGGATTTTTGACAGGTGGATTGGAGCTTTCACAAACATTATTTTAAGAATTTCTCCTAAAGACTAGGAGAAGGGCTGTGGGGAACCGGCCCTGGGATGGGCTGGAGCAACTGGGGAGGATGCTGTGCTTGGGAAGCCCTGTGGGCTCTTCATCTCCTTATCAACTGGCAGGACTTCTGTTTGCAAAACCTTATCTCGGCTGCTGCTCTCTCCTGTGGAGGAGCTGGTGGGGAGGAAGAGTTGCCCCAGGCTGCCGGCAGCTGGAAGAGGCCAAGCCTGTGGATATCTCTCTGCAGCACTGCTGGATGCTCCCAGAGCTCCTGGTCCATCTTCTGGCAGATGGATCCCACCCCATCCTGAGGCAGCGGAGATGAAGTGGCCCCACTCAGGTGTCACTTTGTGGCTGGAAACTCAGTTTAAAAAAAGACCAAGTAGTCCTGCAGAGCAGGCAGGGTTTTTTTTTTCCCTTCCCTTGATGCAAGTAACCTTTTCAAGCCCTGCTCCTAATTTTCCTCAGTGGTTTTGCAGCTCCATACTTGGATTCAGTCTGTTCCCAGCGTCCTTTGCACAGAGCTCCGACATGATTTTGAGTTTCCATGTGGGGAAAAGGAGCTCAGCCTAGGTCTCTCCTGTCCTGAGGCAGCCGTGGGTGCCTGGGAGCTCCTTACCGGTGTGCATCTCCAGGAAGACAAAGCGCTGAGCTCATTTTCCCAATGGCCCTTGGAAGATCCCTGGCACACACTACCAGATCCTGGAGAACTGGGGTTTCTGCTCTGAATAGCAGCCTCTTTGTGACACCACGTCTTATTTATTTTGGCCTGCATCTGGAATAGCCTCTTCTTACAGTGTTTATGTCAGTACAATTTGGGTGCTGTTAAATAGCAAACCTGAGCGCATGGATAAGACAGAGAAATACATTTTGCAATCCTGTTTCAAGCACTATTGCATGGTTTAAAAAAAAACCCCAAGTAGATAACTGTGCTGCTGGGAAACAGTCTTTTTCCTAGTTGGGAGGTGTCACCACTTCTTTTTTAGGAGTCAGGAGTGTGTGGAGCAGGGAGCGAGCATGGGGGGTGAGGACTGATCTGAAGCTGCATCCTCCCATGAGCACGGAGCCTGCAGAGGATGCTGAGGAACTGGACACATGGGCGACATGGCTGCCACCGTTCCCAAATCAGTCTCCTGGGCAGCCTGAGGGTTGTCTGGAGGAGCTGAGGTCTGTCCCCAGCCCTTCAGGATGGAAGGGCTGTTTTCACCCCAGGTTGGGCCATGGGATGCCACTGTTGTATCCTCTGGCACATATGGAGCTTGTGGCTCCCAGGCACATGTGGCAACCTGCTTTTCTACGCAAGCCCAAGGCGAGTCACCCTTGTGTGTCTGAAGTCTTACTGATTTGTCCACTCTTGCTTTACCATAGAATAACAAAATGGTTTGGGTTGGAAGGGACCTCTGAAGATCACCTTGTTCAGCCCCCCCTGCCATGGGCATGGACATCTTGCACTTGATCAGTTTGCTCAAAGTCGTGTACAACCTGACCATGAACGCTTTCAGTGATGGGGCATCCACAGCTTCTCTAGGCAACCTGTACCTGTGTCTCACCACCCTTATAATAAAAAAATTTTTTTCCTTATGTCCACTTTAAACCTACCATCTTTGTTTAAAACCATTGCCCCATGTTCTGTCACTACAGGCCTTGTCTTTCTTATAAGCTCCCTTTGTATCTTAAAAGGCCACAATAAGGTTTCCCTAGAGCCTTCTCTTCTCCAGGCTGAAGAACCCCAACTCTCTCAGCCTTTCCTAAGAGGAGAGGTGTTCCAGTCCTTAGATCATTTTTGTGACCCTCTTTTGGACCCACTCCAAGAGGTCCATGTCCTTCTTGTGCTGGGAGTATGGTGCTCCAAGTGGGGTCTTGGGAGAGCAGAGTAGAGGGGGAGAATCACCGTCCTTGTCCTGCTGTCCATGCTTTCTACCTGCTCCCACTCTGTTTTGTGGTCTTGGTTTATGTTACCCAGCCATGGACATATCCCCTTCCTTCTGAGCACTGCTTTCTTGGAGATGGAGATCTGGGGTTCCCATTGCCCAGCCCCGTGGGAAGCCCCGTGGTCCATGCTGGTGTACAACTCAACAGTGTATCCTTCCTGCACTGGAGTTCTCATGTTTCTCACCTGGGATCCCTCCCAAGGCCTGGGGCCTCACTGGTCTCCTGTGGCTGTGGTAGAGAGGCATTCACCATAACCAGCTCAGTAGGGCCCAAGCAACTCTCCAGTTCTGTAAGGTCCCTGTTTAGCCAGGAAAGATGTACCAGAGAGGTGGGATCAAGGAGAGGTACTTGCCCAGTGTCTGGAGAGCAGAGGGAGAAGATCCTCCATGCACAGGCAACCGTCCCGTGTTTTGCAAGCTAATGATTCCCTGCCTCAGGAGATGCTCTGAGCTTGGGGCTGCTTTGCAGAGGGTGATGTCTCTGAGAGGATATGTGGAGAGAGGGAATGGGAGGAGAAGGAGGAGGGTTGGAGCCATGTGAACTGCTCAGGTGGGGCTGGCAAGGGCTGCTGCACAGCTTTGCTGGTGAGAGCTTGCCTGCATCTTGCTGCTTTTGCTGTTGTCAGATGTGCGTGGTGCTGGCTTCTCTGGGCTGCAGCAACTGTTAGGGATGATGGTCTAAGCCCTGAAATAACAATCCCAGCGAGTGCACTGTGCCTCGTCCAAACTCTGATAGTTTACCAAGAAAAGAATTAATTCTGGCATTTCAGTAGAGAGTTCAAAGTAATGAAGGAGATGTCTGGGATTAAGTATCGGATGTATATCAGCAGCCCAGAGGTATGGGATTAATAAAGCATTTTAACGATCCTCTAGCATATCTGATGACATTTGAGAAAGCGTTGGAGATTAATCCTTTCCAAGAGCATCCTGTGCATCTCCGGCTGTGTATGCAGCCTGGAGGCAGCATCTTCTGTAACTGATGGGAATGAATGGGCTCCACCTCACCCCATCACTCCATCTTTCCTGTGCCATCTGTGGGGTGCTCTCACTGGCTCTCCTGTCCTCCAGCCACATTCCTCATCACTTAGGTACCAATGTGTGTGGAGCAGTGGTGCTGCTGCCCTCTGGAAGATATGCCGTGTCTTGCTGAGAGCGGGTGCTCAGAGGAGACACTGATGGGTGGGAGGTGGTGGAGAAGAAACCTGCAAGAGTGTTCGCTGGTGGTAAATTTCCTTGAATATCGGGGAGTGTGAGAAAGTCCCTGACTGTGGATGGAGGAAAGTATGTGGTAGCAGCACACGTGTGGTTTTTGGCTTTTAATGTGGGATTTTATTAGCCTAGAGAGCTTTTTGCCAAAGATATAACTGAAGCAAGGAGCTTAATGGGATTAGAAAATGGTTTGGACATGTATACAGCTAACGGGGGCTTCCAGCATTGCCTTAATGTGGATTTGGAGCCACTGAGGGAAACGTGAGGGTGGAAACTGTGGGCGTGAGGAGAGCTGCAGAGGGCTCAGGGCAAAAATGGGTAATGTTGGGTGAGAGTGAGTGAAGAGTGGAGGGGAAGGATGCAGTCGGGAAAAAAACAACAGAACCTGGGAAACTCGTGGCTAATACGCTCTAGGTGATGTTTGTCCAGATTTGGGTTAATGCAGAGTTGCTTAGACACTTGTGAGGCTGCCTTCTGGTCTTGGAAAGCTTGGCTCCGCTATTAACAAGTGAGAAGATCTCTCTTCATTAAAGAGAAAGCCATTGGGTATCTTGTTGCAGTGTTGCAGCCTGATGTCCTGCATCCCTCCCGCTCACCAGGAGCAGGGTAGGCTGTGGGGTGGGTGGCAGCCCTGTAGCACAGCTGGTGGGTTGCCTCAGCAGTGCTGGGCATTTTTGTCAGCTCTGCTCGCGTAAGTGCAAGTCTTCCAGCGTGTTCTCTGTTTCTTAGCTCAATTTCCTTCCCCATCGGCATGGTGGGCTAAAAAACCTCCACGGCCTTGAGGCATGAGCGCAATTAATAACCCCTTTGGGTGGGAAGGGGTGGTTCCTGCAGATGGTGGCTATGGCCTCCCAGCAAGTGCTGGGAGCTAGGAGGGAGCAGGAACCTCCCTGCCCCAGGGCTGTGGGATGAGGCTGCTCTGGGGACAAGGCTCTGGAGAATTCCTGTCCTCCTGGCTCTAACCAGCATGCTGTTTGGCAGGAGCATCCCCAGCGCTGAGGGCTTTTTCAGTGAGCAACATCTGGTCCGGAACATCCCGTGTCTGCTCGTTTTCAGTTGAAAAGGTTGCTTTTGTGGAATTTTTATTGCTTTTTTTGGCATGGTCTCCCAACCATCTTCTAAGATGGAAATTGGTTATTAGTGGATTTTATTGTATTTTTGATTCCCAAGCTCAGTCTGCTGGTCTCCTCCTTCTGGGGGACTGGAAGATCTGGCTGTTCCTCTGACCCTGTCCCCAGGTTTTGGGAGTCTGTTCAAACAGCCTGGGGTGAGAATGGCAGCCAGGGCACCTGGATTCTGTAGCTTGCCAGCCCATCATCACCATCTCCGTGCTCTTCCCACCATCGCTGCTAGCATAAATCTCTGTCAGCCTGGCAGCTCTTGAAGCTATCTCTGATTTTTTAATTCATAAGTAAGCCACCTGCCTCCCCTCCAGTAAACGCTGCAGTCAAATGATTTTATTTTTTTTCCACCCGTTTCATTAGTCTGTAACTTAATTGAGTCAGGGATTGTTGACTTTTGGATAAACGGCACCTTTTCGATAACCCCAGATAAGCTGGCAGTGCTTGCTGGCTGCACCCATGTGGTGGATGGTGGCCTGGGTCCCATCCACTTTCCTTCCAGTGCGGCAGTGTTCCCAGTTGAGTCAGTGCCACACCGGTGTGCTTCTCCCAGGGAGGCAGGTCAAGAAGGTCCGTGTTTGATGGGTGCTAGAGGCTTCAGCCATCACTCCTGTTGGTGTGCCCCAAGATGCTGCTGATGGATCAGGAGCTCTATGTTTGTTCTGGTTTACAATAGGCTGTAATTTATTAAACGGGTGATGGTGTGAAATCGTCAAAAGCCAGAGGATCTCCCTGGTGCCAGTATGGGACCCATACCTCCAATGAGATGGGTGGTGCTGGAGTGTTGCATGTTCTACTGTGCCTACCAGCAGTGGGATTAGCGGGGTCCCCAGGGAAGGCGTGATGTGGACCCCACTTCTAAGCACCTGTGGTCCAGGTTGTATGGGTGATGTATGCAAGTCAGGGTAGCAAGGAACCCACAGTGTGTTATGGTGAAGGTGAAACAACATCTTGTATTGCTCTAAACCAGCTCCCCATCATGAAAAGGCAACATTTTGGCTTGGTCCTTCCCCTCTGGCCCTGAACTGCTCTCCAGGGGGGCCAGGACTCTCCTCTGGGGGAAACCTCAGCATGGGGCTGGGTGCAGATGGAGATCCTGGGTTCAGCCTTGGTGGTGAGTGCTTCCACAGCCAGCCAGGCGGATGGCAGCCACTCCTGAGGTCCCTCCCCAAACCCCAGTACGGGGTTATCTCCCCTCTCCCTTCTGGGAAGTTCCCCTAGGACATGCGCCTGCTCTCAGCATCATCCACAGGGATGGGTTATCTGTAGCTGCTGTCCCTCCTTCTGTTTGGGCAGGGGGCTGTACTGTGCCAAGGGAACAGGCTTGCCTAGACCCAGGACTCATGGGTGATGCAGAGCCCTGGGACACCTTGTGTTACCATCTTGCTGATATCAGCATCTCCCCAGCTGGGTCCTGAAACGGGAGAATGGCTAACAATGGCTACTTTTCCACATGCCAGGACTGTGAGCCTTCAATCCAGCATTCATTAGTGCCTGCTTGTGATTAATAACCACTTGCCTCACTTACAAGATGAATTTGTGCTCTGCCATTGAGCAGTGGGTCGTTTGCCCCGGGGAGGAGACAGCCACTCTCAGAGCCAGGAGGCCCAGTGTGTTGTAAGCACATTACCACCTGCTGCATCACGAGTGGGGATTCCCTCCCCAGAGCCCAGCACAGAATGCACAGCATGGCATTGCCCTCCTGGGAGATGCCAGCACCAGCGAACCTGCCTGTGAGGCCTGCTGTGGTGCAGGCATGGACCCAATTGCTCAGCTCCCCACAGCCTTATTGAGGGAGCTGAACCCTTTCAGAGAGTGTCCTGCGCATCTCTCCACATGCAGCCTGAAGACAGCATCTTCTGTGATGGATGGGAGGCTGGTGCTGGGCTCTGCTCCACAGCTCCATCTCTTCTCTTGTCTGTGGGGTGCTCTCACCTGCTCTCCTGTCCTCCTGCCACACTCCTCATCCCCTGGGTACTGGCGTGCGTGGGGCAGCAGTGCAGCTGCCCTTCGGGAAGATGTGCCTCATCTTGCTGAGAACCGGTGCTCAGAGGAGGCACTGATGGGTAGGAGGTGGTGTGGAAGAGATCTACAATGATTTCAACTGGTACTATAACCCTTTTAATATTGGTGAGTGGCAGAAAGTCCCAGCCGTGTGCATTGTGGATGGAGGAAATTGTGTAGCACAGCACGTGCATGTTTTTTGGCTTTTAATGTAGGACTTGATTAAGCAGTTGTTATTTCTGCAACTGCTTTGGGGATATCTGCACCTGGGGCTTGCTGTTAAATCTCTGTGTGGGGATAAGCCCAGTGCTCCAGCCCCCAAGGGCACCCTTGGGGCGCAGGGAAGCCGGGGCTGGCTCCTCGGGAGTGAGTGCCACAGCTCTATGGTGAGCCTGGAAAGCGGTGGTCATGATGATCACAAGGCCACTCCTGGCAGAAGGCTGAGCTGTCCCCATGCATCCCCATCCTGTGACTGCGCTAAGGCTGGCCTCTTTCCTGCCAAAGGCTCGGGAAGGCTGGAGGCCAGGCCAGGGATTTGGTCTCCGGATAGCTTTTTACAGGAATGACTTGCATTGAGCAATGCCCCTGGGGTAGGGTACAGTGGCGCTGTCAGAGCAAGCTGCTGTCCACTGTGTGACCTATCCTGGATTTCCTCGGGGTGAGTTGGAAAAGGGAAAGCTGTGGTTTTTATGTTTGGCGTCAGGAAGAGAAAAAAGCCTGGAGGGAGGTTTCTAACCTCTTCCCACCAGGTAACCAGGGCATCATCTGATAATAATATGTATTTTATTTAGCAAGCCATTGCATCTTTTTGGTGAGGAGATGGAGACATCAGGCCAAGAAGGTGGAGGATGTGGGGGAGTCAAAGCATCCCCCCCTGTCTGTGATACCCAGTGGGCTGGTATGGGCTCTCCATCACATTACTCAGCAAGGCAGGAGGGGGAAGAAGTTCAGCGTGTGGCATATGCTGTGGCCACTCAATGGCTTGAACAAGGATGCTGCTTTCTGAGGTCAGTGTTTGATCTCGTAGGGACTGTCCAGAGCTGGGCAGGAGATTGTGATACCTGTAATGTGGTCCTCTCCCAGCCACGATGTGGAAGGGTGGTAGTCCCTGCAGGGTCTGATCCAGTGTTGGAGCTCAGGGACAGAGACATTGCTCCCTGCTAGACTGCATCAACAATGCCCAAGGAGACTGTCTCCTCATGGCATCCTGCAAGGCTGGAATGCTGCCCTGAGTCCAGCCAGCAATGGCTGCTGCTGACAGTGGTGGCTCCTTCCCCACTTTCTCCTCCTTGGGCTCAGTTGAAAGAGTTAATGAAACCATTTGAGAGGGCCCCCTAAGGCAACTGCTGGAGGTAATAATCTTCTTTCGGCTCTTTTTTCTTTTCTCCTGCTAATTGCGGAGTTGACATCGTCCCCTCTCATGAAAGGCTCTTTTGTTGGCTGGGTTGCTGGGCAAAGCTGGGGCTTGGCAGCAGGTTGCAAGACCCGCTCTGTCTCCTGCACATCCCTCTCTGGCAGCAGGTAGTGAAATGGCTCTTTCAGCGACAGTGATGTTCCTCCTTCCCTGGCTCCCATCTACAACAAAACCCCACCTCCTCCTTTTAGCCAACGGCGCCTGATTTTTCGCCCCGGTTCCACCTCGGGAGAGGAGGGAAAGGTCAGCCAGTCTAGACGCTAATCCATCAAGTGTTGTATTTCTTTGCCCGCGGGTGTCCTAGCAACAGGATTAATGTAAGGCAGACATTGGCTGGGTCCCTCTCCATCCTGGGCTGGTGGTCAGGATGCGTGCCGCTCTGCCTGGCCAGGCAGGGGGAAGAGGTGGGCTGGGCTCCGGGAACAGTCCTGGCCCCACTCCCTGTGCCTGCCTGCAGCTCTGCCAGCAACCTTCTGTGGTTAGCTTTGGTCCTGTGGCGCAGAAATTTGGGGAACAGGTGATAAAACAAGCTTATGGATGTTTCGGTTAACCAGCGTCCATCCAGGGATGGATGGGTCATTGGTGAAGCATCTCTGCCTCCCCTGCTGACATCAAGCCTGGGGGGATGCTCCACGGACAGGTTACAGCCCACCTGATCAGACCAGCTTTGCCACAACCACACTGGGACCTTGGGACAACCTGTGTCGCTGTAAATCTGGCTCTCACGGTGAAAACAGGTCTCACAGTACGTCCCCAGTGCTTGCTCTGTGCAAATAGTCACTGTGCAGAGGTTGGTGTTAAGCTACTGGCATCTCTCTGACCTCAGGGTGTTGCTGATGCGCTTTGGACTGATAAGCTGCAGTTGCATGAACACCAGTAAAAACCAGTTTGCTTGGGCAGGGAGTAAAATTGTTTCCCATTTCTTTCATTTTGCTGTTTAATCTATTTATCACACTGTTGTTGTTTAATCTTTTGATTAGTTCAGTTTGCTTCTGAGTGTTGTTGGCAATGCTTCACAGCCTATGCTGGGGTACGGGGGTGCAGCCAGTGTCAGCATTTGGCACCTGAACTGGAACTGGGGTTCCAATGTGTGGAACCCCAGTGAGTACCACAGAGTTTTGGTTTTGGTGGGTGCCGCCCAGCTGACAGTCAGAGGCCCCGCACACACGCAATGAGGCATGGGGCAGCTGATAACATTGTCCCATTTTAATCTTTTAAGCCCTTCCTCTGCTTTCCCTGTGGCCTCTTCTGGACTTTCTCCTGCCCTCTCTTCCTTGCAGAGAGGCCAGTGAGCATTTCCCCCACAAGCTGTGCAAGCCTTTGTCCCTTCCTTGCTACTCCCCCCATCCTGTGGTGTGCCCACATGCCTGAAAAGGTGTGTGCAAAGCAAACTCCTTCAGCCTAAAGCAGTTTAAAGAGCAAAATCTGAGTTTAATCTTTGCCCTGCAGCTGTGTGGCTGCTCTGGCCAAGCAAATGATGGAGAGGAGCTGGGTACCAACACAGCCTCGGGAGCTCCTCCAGTTTTCAGCATCCTTAAAAGCGGAGTGCTGGTGCAGTGGTGGGGCTCATCCCTTGAGGTGCTGGAGCCTCCATGCTCCAGCTGCTGACTTTCCACCCTGCAAGCGGCCACACGCTTTAGTTAGGCGAGGGGCTGGCGGGGCTCCAGGGCTGGGAGAAGGGGCGTTCGTTCCCTGCAAAGCCCGATCAGGCGCTACGGGGACAGGCTGAAGCTTGCTCGGAGTCCCGTAGCACAGCTGCTTCTGCCTACGTGGGTCTTTTTTTCTGCAGCTGGGATGGGTTAAGTGGGGTTTTAGGAGTGGTTTCTTTTCTCTTGGGTGCTTAAAACAACAACAAATAAAAAGCCACCCCAGCGAAACAGGCCAGTGACGCTGCAAGGAAGGAAAGATGTTGCTCTGCTGATTTATGGGGCTTTTTTTATCTTTACAGGTCACTGCTAGCATTTGTGGAATTGGCCTTGCTGCAGGAAAAACTGGTTTCCAGCTTTCCCATTAGGAAGAAACTTTTGCGATCGTGTAATTAAAATGCAGAAGAAAAAAACCCCAACAATAAATCCCAGAGCAGCTGGTTGTGGTGCGTGTGTCCCCTGTCTTGCTCTGTCCTTGACTACTGCCTGCAGCCTGTGGCAGACATCAAAATGCATTTTTTAACTCTTTTTCTGGTCTTTCTGGCTCAGGCACCAGCCAGCACTGGCATCAAAATATTAATCCGCATTTTGACCATGGGAGTGCTTTAATCCACCTTGAGGCAGTTTCCAGTATTTTTTATCACCTTATCTGAGCTGGTGCCGACACCAGGCTGGACTCCAGTGGAATGGGGAGATTGTGACCATGACTCCCCCATCCCATAAATGAGAAGTGATAGGTCCAACTTAACCCCATTACAGTCCCCTCGCAGCGGGCAGCAGGGGCTCATGATGAGCCTGCAAGGGCTCATCCCAGGGGTTCAGGGTCCCCAGGGATGCCTGAGCTTTTTAGGATGGAAGAAAAACTGTGCCTTTGTAGGATTAGGGTTTTTTTCAGTTTCTTCTTTGCTGCGAGGCTGAGAAAGGACACACCGCCTAGATTTGGCTATTTGGGTGGTGAATATTTTTTCATCTGGGGTGATGGCAGGTACTGCTTACTCGGGATGGGGGAAAACGCCCCCCTGCTATTTGGGGCACCATTGAACCCCAGATGTGGTCATCTGGAGCAAAACGTCCCAAATATCTTTGTATTTTAGGGATGACTAAATGTAGGTCCCCGAATGACGAACCCCATCAGACTCACCCAGCCTTTCCAGCCCGCCCCCCCTTTGAACTCTGTGGTATGTGAATTTTTGCTGGTGTCAGAGGGTCGCTGGCAGCAAAATCCCTCCCGGTTAAAGGGTGGGAATACCAGTGTGTGCAGCTTGGGATAATTACCAGTTGTCAGCAAAACAATAGTGGCATTGTAGGGCAGGAGCAAAGCCAAAGGGCCCCTGTCTTGAGCGTAATGTTACTTTTCTATTTACATTTCCATAGTCTTTGCTGAGAAATGGCCCTATTCTCTCTAATCCTCCTCTTCAGGCATGCCTTCTGGGGGTTTTGTGTGGTTTGTGTCGGTTTTTTTTTTAACCCTTGTCATCCCAGAAAACAGCTTGTGGGGAACCATTTCTGTGGCACTGTGCTGCCTGGCTGTCCTTGGCCACTTGTGGCATGCCCATGGGCTGGCCAGCTTCACTTTGGGATGCCAATGCCAGGGACAGTGCCCGACTCTGGGGCAGGCAAACCTGCTCCTGAATCCCCATCTGCATGTGAGCAGGAACACAATTTACACCCATCCTTGTTCTTGACATCTGTCGTGTTATGTATAGTCAACTCCAGTGCATTAAAGCTATTTATTGACATCATATTTTGCCTTTAAAATCAAGTGATTTGCTGAAGAAGGGAATAATTGGTCAAACGATGGCTTTTGGTCCCCACCTCCTGCTTCTGCTGAAGACTAGTAGATCTCTCGCCTGGCGTGTTCGGTTGTTGTTGGAGAGGGAAGGTGTGTTTTCTGGCCTCATACATGTCTTGGGGTGGTTTCCCCAGTGCTGAAGGAAGGTAAGGAAGCCCCTCTTCACTTGCATGGAGCAGCAAAGTGGCCACCAGCAACACTGACCTGTTTGACCTCTTTAATGTCCGTCTCCAGCGGTGCTTGGACTTCTCAAAGATCTACATTTTGATGCTTAAATACTTTCCATGCCAGTGGAGATACAGACTGTTGTCCTGGTAGGGAGCAAGGAATTCAGCCTTGTCTGACATCAACTTATCGCTCAACTTAATTTCATGGCCTTCAACTGATTCATTTTTTATTTGGCATTGGTATATGTGCAGCCAGGTAGGTTCAAGGACCAGACAACACCATCCCTGTTTAAGTGGCCCCTCGTCCAGGCTGCTAACAAAGGCATTAATTAGCTTTGACCCCAAAAATAGCTTCCACCCCCAAAAGGGTACACCCCCTTGTATCCCCTCATCTTGGAGGACCGAAAGCTGTGTTGAGGTCTGGCCACAGACACACAGCAGACAGCCCTGGGATGGGATGCAATGGGATGCGATGCGATGCCAAAGCAGGATGGCCAAGCTTAGCTGCCTGGTGCAGAGGAAACTTTGGAAATAGCAGGGAAATGATGCCAAAGTCAGCAGCACAGGGAAACTATTGTCTGAAGAGTGCAGAGAGGTGGAAGGACTGTGGAGCAGACATGGAGTCTTATTACAAGCACAGCCGGGGGCTTCAAGAGGCTCCAAGCTAAACAAAGTCCCCTACACTGCAGGGGGGCAGCGCTGACAAGATTGAGGCTGGTTGGATGAGCAGAAGATTGCAGGTGAAGTCCAAAAAAAACCAACCCACCCTTCTGAATCCCTGTTTTCCTTTCCATTCCCTAGCAAAATAGTGTTTCTTGCCGCTTGGCCCGACAGCAACCTGGTGAGCTTAGATTTTGTTTGCTGCAAGTGGTACTGAGGATGAGGTTAATGATTGCTGGGTGGGTTTCTCTTGCTGTATAGCTGAAGGGAGACTCTGTAAAGCATCCACAAGCTGTGGCAGTTTCCTCTTGCAGCAGCAAGGACTAGCTAGCATCTGGCATCCCTGGCTTGCGGCAGATGCAGGATGGATGCTGTACTGCGGGATGGATGCTGTACCACTCCATCATAGCTCCAGGTACTACTTTGTTTAACAGATCTTCTGTGTTTTGTACGGTGAATTTGGGTTTATTTTAGCTGTGCTGGTATTTTCCTCTGCGCTCAAATCCTGAAAAACAGCTGGGAATGGGCATCTTCCAGCATTTGTTGTGCAGCCTTCAAAGCTCATGCAAGGTTATGCTCTGGCAATGCTCCTTGATATTGGTGGCTTAACATCCTGGCATGGTGCAGCACAGCAGTGTGGTCGAGGAGTGGGCATGTTGTCCCATGGGCCTTTTCTGGGTCCCTCTTGGTATCCAGCCCTATCCATGGCTGGGAATATGCTCATGCTTTGTTGGCTTCTCTGCTGCATGATGCTGGAAGACTTCATTTGAGCTTCAGGGAAGCATATCCCACCTGGGTACCTTGTCATTCTCTTCTCCTCTTTGCTTTGTGCAAATGAACAGGTTGCAATGGCATTGAGTCGGCTCATAGACCCTCCATCCCAGACCTGATCTCACCTCATTCTGCGGCACACCATCCGTTCTGTGTCACAGCTGGGATCACATCTATGAGCTGGGATGCTGGGTGCATTGGTCTCCCTGTATTTCTAGATATAAATAGATGCCTGGGAATAGGGATGTGCTTCCCAGCTGCGGACCTGCTCAGTTCCTCGTAGAGATGGGGACTGACCTCCCTCTCTGATAACTGGGATAGACCCCCATGCCTTCCCACGTGGCTGCGGCCGGGGAGGAGCCCCTTTGGCTGCATGCTGGGGCAGGAATGCCAGGAACGCAATTGAAATCTGGGGCTTCCCAGAAGCGTGGCTCCCAGGCTGAGCTGCGACCTTGGGAGGGAGTGAGGAGGGGGGTGAGTCTTCCCCCACCAAGCAGCAATTGGTCTGCAAGGTGATTTATTAATGCAGGGGAGGGTGAGCAAGGGGGTCGCATTCCTTCCCTTGCCTCCCTTTGCCTTATCTCCAGGCTGTCGGTTGGCCCCCAGTGGGAGACAAGTGATGGGAAGCAGAGCTGGTGTCCCCCATGGAGGCAGGGCGGAGGGAACTGGTGATGGGGCTAGGGGCTGCAGGTCACACCAAGCTCACTTTGCATTTTAAAGACCTCTTTGCATTTTTAAAGACCTCCTTTGGGTTTGGCTGTGCCCAGAGGTTGACAGCCCCTCTTCACCATCCATCCCCTGCAGCGGCCAGGTCACCTCATGGGGTGGCCAAAGTCACCCCAGCCCTAAATTCCCTGCCCTGGCTGACAGATAAACCAGGCACTGCCTTGTCCTCATGCCCATATGGATGGGAAACAGGGGGACACGAGCATGTCTTGACTGTCCCTTCTCCAGCTTGCGGCTCACAGTCTTTGCTGGAGAGTGACGAGTTACAAGGGAAACTCAAGATGCCTTCGGTGAGACTGGCTCCTTGGCATGTCGTTCCCCGGGGGCTCGACCCCCGGGAGTATTTTTAGCCACACTTGGAAGGAAGGCTGTTTGCTTTGTGCTTTGCCTGCTGCTGTTGCCCACATAATTTCCTATGAGGGATGACAGATTAAAAATACTCCTTAGATGAGTAGGATGGATGCCTCAGAACAGTGGATGCCTCCATGTCCACTCAGTTCAGGAGCGGGAAGAGGATGCAGGTAATGCTGGGGGTCTGGGCACAGACGCTCTTCTTCCCCCTGGGGTTACTCGATGGGTCCCCAAGGCAGTCGTGACATTTTCATGGTTTATCTTATGGAGGAATTTGCTGAGAGGATGTTTCTGGCTCTCTATGAGTAAATGTTTAGGAACGCTGCGGTCCCAGGGGCTTGGTGGTGTTGCATAGCCAGAGGCGGGGGAAACACTAGCCTGGAGGCAGGTCCTGGCAAACTGGCACCTGCATCACTGGTGTGGTGTTTGGGCCCGTTGATGGGTGCCATCGCTCATGCCAGCTCAGCCCCCGTGCATCCTCATCCCAGCCCCTGCCTTCCTGTCTCTCTGGCTGGGCACCCATCTGGAGACTGGGTCTCGCCTCCTGTCCCTGCAGGGCTGTCTCCGCAAGGGAGGTCAGTGGCTTAGGATGTGGCAATATCCTCGGTGTGTGTCTTGATGAGAGCCTTTTAACTGTTGTTTGGGCTTTTAGATGAAGACTGGATTAAAATCCCAAACATCAGTAGGATTTATAGATACCATCTGCTGCTGACAGTCACTGAATTTTTCTGCTCGGTGCATGAGTGCTCCCGCCTGCAGCATTTTGACTGTGCTGGTGTCAAAGTTTCCTTGCCCACCCAGCAGTATCCATGGAAGGGGAGATGTACGGATGGGGCATCAGCAGTGGTCTCAAGCGCTTGCCCTGCTGCGGCTTTGTGCCCTTTGGAGGTGGACACTTTCTCAAGCACCCTACGGCAATGTTGCCATCACTGGTGGTAACCAGCAAGCTTTTGGCAAGCTGCTGAAGTGCTGGTGGGCTCTGGAAAGGTTGTGGGGCTGTGTCGTATTTGCATCCCAGGGCCAACCCCAGACATCCTGCTCATCCCAGGAGGCCATTTCATGGAGTACCCCACAGCACAATGCTGTGTGTAGGTTGGTGTGGCTGCTCTGAAGGAGCTGGGGACATTTTTAGTGTTGGCCAAAAGCAAGAGGTGATTTGCAGCCATCCTGCCCGTGGGCTGGGGGAAGTCAAAGCTGGACTCAGCAAACAGAAAATGGATAAAAATAGCCTGGTAATAGGTGAATTTGTTAATTAAACAAATTAAATTTGTAATTTAACTACCGATTGCTAAGGGAGGCTCCTTGGGAGCTGTGCCATGGGAATGCTGTGGGCTCTGTCCCTCCCCGTCTTTCCCTCCATGGCTCAATCTCTCATCGGCGGGATCCAATGTTAGCATTAAAGCACTTTCTGCAGCTGTCCTTAATTTTTTTTGGCTCAAGTCTTCTCACCTAGGACATCTCATACCCGGGGTTCTGCACTGGCTTGTGGAGACCTTCCCTTGAAATGTGAGCAGGGGGAAGAAGGAAGCTGCAGGTGATGGGAGATCACATCCGCCTGCCTGCACTCTGGCTGCATCCCACAAAAACTCCCGCTGGTCCCTGCCCGGACCTCGGTGACCTCTGAGCCTGTGGCCTGGGTGACCGGGATAGGAAGGGTGGCTGGTGTAACTGGAGTGGGTGCAGCAGAATGGGTCTCCTGAGGGTGTCTCCCCGCTCAGCTCGGCCTGGGGCTCCCTCTGCCGTCGGTCCGGCCGGCCCTGCCTGCTCGGCGCCTGCGGGAGGTTCGCCCCTGGCCCGGGGAGGGGCTTTGCTGGGCTGGGCCTGCGCGGGGTCCGCGTCCCCTCCCAGAGGCAGCGGGGACAGCAACGCGGAGCTGCCGCCGCGGCAGCCCGGGACGCGGCAGCCCGGGACGCGGCAGCCCGGGAACGCCAAGCGCGCTGCCAAGGCCTGCCGCCTTCGTGGCCAGGTTTGCTGTCTCCGGCCAGCAGCCGGGGCTGCTCCCATGGGCAGGGACACACATGGCCCGGTAGCTTGGAGCCTGCTTGCCAGGCCCCATTTTGGTGCCTGCAGAACAGCATTATTCTTTAACCACCCGTGGGACGCTGCAGGTCTGAAACCTGGGTGACAGGCTTTTTTAATCTTTTTTTTTCTGTTTGAATCTTTTTTCCTCTCTTTTTTCCTCTTTTTTTGTTTTCCTTTCCCCCCTCTTTTTCCTTTCTTTTTCTCTCTTTTTCCTCTCTTTTTTCCACTTTTTTCCCCTCTCTTTTTTCTTTTCCTCTCTCTCCTCTCTCTTCCCCTTCTTTCTCTCTTCTATTTTCTCCTTTTTCTCTTTCCTTTTTTCTCTTTTCCTCTCTCCCCTTCTCATGCTCTCTCTTTTCTCTCTCTTTTCTCTCCCTCCCCTCTTTTTCCCCCCCCTTCTTTCTCTCTTCTATTTTCTCCTTTTTCTCTTTCCTTTTTTCTCTTTTCCTCTCTCCCCTTCTCATGCTCTCTCTTTTCTCTCTCTTTTCTCTCCCTCCCCTCTTTTTCCCCCCCCTTCTTTTTTTTCTCTTTTTTCTCTGCTCCTTTCCCTCCCCTCCCTCTCCCCCCATTTTCCTTCCTCTTTTCTCGCCTCTCTCTTCTTTTCTTCTGAGACAGGACTGAGCTCACAGTGAACAGGGCAAGGACAGCCTCATCCTCCTTTTCCAGTGGGACCAGCAGATGCTGGACAGCAGTGGGAAGACACAGCCAGTCTGTTTAAGAGGGAATTAGGACCAGATCAATGGTCCAATTTTGCTTTTAAAGAAGTGCAAAGTCATTATGAGCTTCCGGCAGCATTCCCTGGAGCATGCAAAGTGCTTTTTGGAGCCTTCAGCCTAGAGGACAGTAAAACGAGGAGTTTCCCTTGCTCTGCCAGCAAGCCAGCTGCCATGGCTTCTCTTTGGGGAAATAGTTCTCCAAAATATGTCACTATCTGGTATGTTCCCTGTCCCTGTCTTGCCACTTGGTTGATGGCAGAGCTGGGCACTCTGAATTGGGATGCTCTAGTGCCACCTGTGCCACTGGGACACCCTCCAAGTGCTTATTTTGGAAATGCTGGGTCCCTTATTTTGGGATGCCCCAGCCTTATTTCCTTCCCTGGGAGCTGCCACTGCAGAGGTGTGCAGTGAAACAAGGATCATTGACTTAACGAGGGCTGGCAGCTGCGGCCTTGCACACAGGGAGGTCCTGGGGGATTGCTGCTTTGCTCCGCTCTCATGAGCTGCCTAATCCCAGCAAAAGGAAGAAATGGTATTTTTTCTGGCTGGGCATTGTGTCTGTACACACTTGGGGCACCCTAGCATGGTGCCACTCCCAAAACCCTCCTGACTGAGACAAGGAGGCTCATCGGGGCTCGTGATGCTCCCCCCTGGCTCTGGAAGCTGCCTTGGAGATGCTGCACGGCTCCAGGGGGCTTGTATCAAATCCCCGATGCAGGCTAGCACCCACCCCACTTAACTCCCCCCAGTTTGAGGGAGAGGCCATGGGAACACTGACCTTTTCCATCTGTCCTCCTCACCGCTGGGAGAAGAGCAGCATTCCCCGGCATTCCTCTCAGGCATGCTGAGGGCATAGGGAGGGTCACCAGGGTGCTGCACCCTCGCCCCAGGGGAGCAGAGCCAGGCAGAGCGGGGTCCCGCCCGAACACGCTGAGGCGGGTTGGCAGGCTGGCTCCTTTCATCAGGTTGATTGCAGCACAAGAGCTTCAAGGGGGGAGCATATGGAAACTCTGATATATGGACAAAAACACATCCTGCATTTGATTAGTTGTGGGCTGTTCCACAACATGCGCCTATAACAGCATTAGTCGTGGGGCAAGACTATTGGCATTAGCATCCTTACTGTGCCAGCTGCCATTTTAAGGGGAAAACTCACCCGTTTCGCTTAAAAAGTAGTGTGGCAAATGTTGCATAAAGCAAAATAGACATCTGAGCATTTGTTTCAGTGTTTTTCCTGAATGTTTTTAAACTGGAGCATGAGGAGAGTTGCATCCCTTCCCATTCCACATTACAGGACCACATTACCATAGACCGTGGCTTTCCTGGCCACGCAGCATCCTGGCAAAGGGGAGCCAAAATTATCATCTACCCATCAAGGTGCCTTCTTGGGGACACGTGAGTCACAGAGGTGACTTGCCCCGTGTCATGGCAAGGGCAGTGTGGTGGTGTGATCCACAGGTGTGCTGCATCCCAGCAGGGGCTGGGGTGGTCTCCAGAGATGATGGCTCATCATCTCCAGAGCTGGGCACCTTTGAGGTCGGGAAATGGGTCACATAAGTGGATTTTGGGTGATTTTTTTAAGCTGGGGTGTAGAGTGACTGAATTTTTGGGGGTATGGGAGGGTGCCAGTGCTGCTCAGGGGAGATTTTCATCCCAGGCTTCAGTAAAAATCAAGTACTTGAGGTTACAATTGCTCGGACCTCCTGGCTTGCAGACATTGCTGATGTGTGATGCTTGGGGGGGTGGGCAGGATCACAAATGAAAGCTCACCAGCTTTCTTGCAACAGCATCTGGGGGGTCCTGGCCCTGTAGCTAAGCTGGGAAAGCTGCTCAAAAGCACTTGACTTTGGGGACAACTTGTGTTTCCGGACAGTGGAAATCTTGGAAATGTTTTCTGGGATTTTCTTTCCTTCCTCATTCAGTTTTGCTCTGAGTTTATAGCCTTTCCTGAGACCTGTAGGGGAGGACACCTCTGTGTCCCACCAAAGCTAGGCATCTGTGGCAATCGTATGCATGCACGATCCCGCCATGTTTGGCTCCCAGTGCTGGCAATTTAACCATAGCCGCCAAGCAAGGAGAGAGGATTTAGGATTTCCTGGGCAGTAAGGAGTTAAAAAGCTGTCAGCAGCAGCTGGGACAGGGAACAGGGTTTGTCAGAGGGCTGGCTCAGCTCCCAGAGGTTTTGGGGGGCTCAGGTGGGCCCTCAGCAGGGTGGCAGGGTCCCCAGGGGGCCGTGCCGGGTGCGGGGAGGCTGGCCCTCGGGAGAGGAGGGTTTGGCAGGGCCGGCAGCGCGGCCACTCCTCCCACTCCGCTCCAGTTCTAAGGGTCGTGTGCCGGAGCCAGGGAGGAGAGTGTGATCTGAGTGCTCCGGGAGTCTGGTCTGGGCAAAACTCCTGCCTCTTCCCTCCTTTCCTTCCTCCGGCCTCTCCATTTCACTCTCTGAAGCAACGAGGCTCATTTTTCCTTCCTAATGGCCCCAGCTCCGCCTCACTTGGAGTTTCTGCTCCTCCTGGCTTGCTGCTTCTCCTCCTCCAATACTCAGCTCTTGGACTGGATTTGGGGCAGCACAAAGACCACGGGAAGCCCAGCAGCAGCCAGTGTGGGAACCGCACCACCGGAGTCTCTTGCTCCCACCCCCAGCACGTCCCCAGGGACATGGGTTGTCCAGGTGATGGGGGACATCACCACCCCACAGCACCAGGAGACGGATCCCAGCACAGCAGCACCTGCAGGCGAGGGGACTGTGTCTGAAACCGCCAAGCAGTGGGACAGGAATGCCATGGGGCTGGTGGAGAGCACACCACGGCCAAGCATCGCTCCTTCCTGCAGCACGTCACCTGCCCATGGCCAGGATGCGTCCAGAAGCTCCACCAAGGACCTGCAGCCCCTGGGAACAGGAACCACCAAGGACCTGCAGGCTCTGGGGATGGGGAACACCGAGGATCAGCAGCTCCTGGGGATAGGGACCCCCACAGCAACAGGGACACAGGTGTCCTTGCAGAGACCGGCAGGTTCTCGGCCAGGTAGTGCCCTTTTTCCTTTCTCACCAGGTGACACTACCCGTAAGCAGGTGGTGCCATCCTGTGACCCCGCGGTGCAACCACCCCGACACCGCCACGGAGCATTGCCCGCCTCACCGCTCGGCACTGGCCACTGGGGGCTGGTGCTGGCCGGCATAAATGGGAGCCGAAGCCCTCCTTTGCCTAACAGGAGGATGGCTAACAGTGTGGATCCTCCTCTTGTCAATACCAAGTTTGATTTACTAACCGCTGCTACACGACTCTACAGTAGTAGCAGCACAGAGCTCGTATCCTTACCTGGACTGCTGCCGCCAGCCGGCCGTTGCCTGCCTATCCCAACCCACCTGCCCTTCTGCAGCATTCTGGGCACCAACCATTTCAGATTACCAAATTACCTCCGCCACGGCAGCGAGGTGGAAATTCGGGCAGCTTTGCATGAGTGGGAGGGGCTGCTTGAATCACAGTGCCATCGCTACGTGGAGTGGTTTCTCTGCTTGCTCCTGCTCCCTGGGTGTAGCGCCCTGGTCCCTGTAACCCCCCCGCCATGCCAGGGCTTCTGCGAGGCTGTCAGAGACCTGTGTTGGATGCACTTGGCTGGCGGACGCCTGCCTCTGCCTTGTGATGCTCTCCCTGAGGAGGACGAAGGGCATTCTTGTGTCTTTATTAATGCTTCTGCAGGTAATGTGGCTGGGTGAATGTCCCTGTGTTTCTGTGTGTCTCCCCTCCCCAAACTCCTCCAGGTTTTTAGGTGCTGAGGAGTACTTCTGCCTTGTCCTCATGGGAGGCTACTGAGTCCAAAATTGCTTTCTATCCAGCCCTGGCTTCTTCAGATGGGGGCTGCCAGGAGGTTTTGACTCCCTCTTCAAGGCTAAGCATCACCAGACCCTCCTCAGAATGTTCCACCTCTGGTGAAACATTGTGGCCAGGTTAAAAGAAAACGTCCTGGTGGCCAGGACAAGAGATAGTCACCAAGTTCATTGTGCTGGCATTCAGGGCTAGTTTGCCGGTGCTACAGTGCACAGGAAAGGGCTCTGGGGTGTCCATCCTGGGAGCAGGGCACGTGCAGACCAGGCAGCTCCCCAGGGGGATAGGAGAAGGGCCAGGATACCACAAGCACCCAACTGAAGCAGCATCTGGGGCTGTGGCAGTGAGGAGGCTTCAAGGTGACCCACAACCATGCCTGCATGCTCCCCTCTCCCAGAGAGGCCCTTTGCCTTAGAGTTAATGATTTACCCAATGGCTAATGTTTGATCCCCCCCACACTTGGCAGGCAGGAGAGGTTACTTTGCCTCTGGCTTCATCATTAGGTGGTTGTGACCCTTCTGTATGTCAGCCGGGGATGGAGATGTGCCTCTTCAGCAGGGGGGGTGAAAGGAAGAGAGCTGCAGGGGGACTGGTGCTTGGAGAAATGCATGTGGGGCTGTAAGAGGAAGAACACAGTTTGGGATGAAAGCAGGAGCGGCTGCTTGCTTCCCATGCCGAGCTCTCTGAATGAAGCTGTGTTCCCACGTCGGCTCGCCCGCACCCTCGGGTGATGAACCGGGGTTGCCAACCAGGAGCAGTGAGACACTGGCTGTTGTCAGAGGGGCAATTTAGTAGGGGGCCAGCGACAAGGGTCACATACATGGTCCCCTCAGTGTCAAAGCAGCTCTGTTTGCCAGCAGACCCTGGGGGTGTGTGGTGGGATCATGGGGTTGCTCGAAGGGAGGCACGCACTCCCAGATGGACAGTGTCAGGAATGGGTGGGTGACATGGGTACTGCGGCATGCCCCATGGAGTGACTTGAAAAGCTCCTGTGTGATGGGGGTTCCCCGCATCCTGGCTGGGATGGGATACACAGGGCCATGTTGGCAGCCCCAGATCAGGCCAGCCAGGAAGGTCATGGCAGAGTGGGAAGGTGGTGTGGAGCAACTCTGGGGCCTTTCCCATGGCAACAGGAGCAAATGGCTCGGTCACTGTGGCCAGAGGCATCCCTGCAGCCATCCTGTGCCAGCACTCATCCCAAAACCACTGCAGTGTCAGGCGTCTCTGGCTCTCCATGCTCCACAGTGGGTGCTGCCAGTTTGCCACAGGGAGGAGGGGGTGCAATATTTGTGTTCTGGGTGCCCTTTGGAAAAAGCAGCTATGGCCTGAAGGATTTGGGGCTGGTAAGGGGCTTTTGCAGGGGAGCAGCCATTTGAAGGGGTCTCCCCTTACCCCTCCTGCTCCCCAGGTGCTCCCCAGGCCCCATCCAGCCTCGCAGCCCTGGCCTCTGCCAGCTTTGCGTGTTGCGCAGGGTACAGATGTGTCCCTGTTTGCTTTGGGAAGCAGCAGCACCCAGCTCCCACCCAGGGCTTGGGCGCGACAGGCGGGTTTGGAGGGGAGGGAGGATCCCAGAGCCGTCTGAAACATCAAGAGTGTGGTTGAACACTGCATTGCTAACAAAAGCCTCTTTCAGCCTATCCTCGTCATCCTGAGCCCCAGGGGCAGACAATGGCTTGTCTGGTTTCAGAAATTGCAGCACTAGCCCTTACACCCGTGTGGACTCCCGGGAGGAAGCTCTAGTTTCCTATTCCCTTAAAGCTGCTGTGAATTTGGCTTCCTCCAGCCCAAGATAAGCTCCATCCCTGCCTTGAGGTGTTTCTGGTCAGCTTATCTGAAGCTGCCTGCCCCCAGGGTGGCTGGCAGGGCTGGGGATGGTGCAGCTAGGGACGGGACAGTGGGAGCAGGCTTGTGGGGTGCATTGAGCATGGGGTGTCTCAAGGGTGGGTGCCAGACTGGGGCTCATTGCAAGTCTAGGGGAGCCCCACTCACTCGTTTACCCCATCATGTTTGGTTGAGGACTGTGCACATTTGGGCACGAAAGGATGCTGGGCTCGGAAGGATGCTGGGCTCCAGGATCCAGAGGTTCTCGTGGCTGGCAAGGCAGAGGCTGAGTTCTTCCTCTCCAAGTGGTCTGGGGATGCCCTATGGGGAAGCTCAACCCTGGTGCAGGGCAGATGAGGGGGTTATGGCTGGTACAAGACTGGGAGGGAGGTTTCCTCCCTCAGGTGCTCAGTTGTGGAGTACCAAGCTTGTGACAGGCTGGAGGCTTGTGGAGCAGGGTGGGCACAGAGTAGTTTCAGAGCAGCAGGCTCAGGAGAGGGTCAGTGGGTCTGGGGTGTGACAGAGAGAAAACTTGCCCTCACCTCTAATCAGTGGCATTTCTAACATCCCCACTGCCTGGGTCCCTGTCCTGGGGCTGGTGCTGGCATTGGAGCTCAGCATGGGGGGGAGGCTGGGGATGCTCTGCACGCGCAGGTACCTCCAGGCTTTGGGAGAGGCATCCAGGTTTTCATCTCCTCGCACCATCCCAAGAAATGTGTTTTCCTTCCAGGCTGGGCAAGGCTGGCCTGATTTCTTCTTCTTTCTTCTGCCCCCCCTTTTTTTNNNTTTTTCCTTCTTTTTAAGAACTCTGGAGGACAATGTATTGCTCCAGAGCAGGGTGAAGGTTTTTGGCTGATCCTCTCTGGCTCACACACCTCTGATAAGCCCCCATTGCTCATGTGAAGAACCAGGGATGGAGTTGGGGACATCAAATTGTCTCAGCTCCTGCTCCTGACTTGGAATGGGGTGGAAATTGGCACCAAGCATCCATTCCAGTGCAGAGGCCTCAGCTGTTTTGGAGCCAAGGTGACTGGGTTTTCTCACTCCTGGGAAACATGGAGTTAAATAGCACCAGGCACGCTCGATCCCATAGAGTTGGCACCCGCCCCAGGCAGTTGACATAGGAGAGGAGGAATCCAAAGGACCCGGTGTGTGGGCGATGAGGATGTGCCTGCTGCCAAAACAACGGGAGCTGGCGTACAGAGGGCCGACTCGCCCCAGCCAGATGTTCAGCTGTGTTGGGTAGGAGAGACTGTCCTGAGCAGAACTTCCCCAAACGCCTTGAGAAAAAGGAGTCTGGAAAGGAGGCGAGATCATCTGGGAAGCTGACGGGGTGTGCTGGCTCGAGCCCCATTCCCAGGGTGTTGCAAGGGAATGGCTCTGATTTATTCCCAGATGGGGTGACCCCATTAGCTTGTCCTAGGATGAAATGGGGGATCACTGTGACATCGGATGCAACATACTTCCTTGTGGCTCTGTAATTGTTCGGCATCCTGGTACTCCAGCAGCATCCCCTGCTGCCTGCACAGGCATGTTGCTACCGTGGGCAAGATCTCTTTGGTTTTATTGCATCTCAGGAATGTCGTGGCCACGGTCAGTAACAGGGAATGGGTGGTATTTTGGGAGCCGCATCCCAACTGTACAGTGGGAGCAGCTCAAGGAGCATTGCAGCCTTGGCCAACCTGCAGTCTGAAGGAAAATTCCAGGCCCTGGGGAGGGTGAGCAGAGGGAGCTGCTGAAAAGTGGTGTTTGGGGGAGGCATGGACAGTGGTGTCCCCCCAAGGCATCTTGCTGAGGTTGACCGTCCTCGCCAGGCCGGTTGTTGACCATCCCCTTTCCCTTCCTCTTGCAGAGAACCTGAGCACCGAGGTCAGCCTCCTGGAGCTGATTGGAGACCCCCCTCCAGAGGAGATCCTCAAAATTTATGGCCCCGACAACAACCCTGGCTATGTCTTTGGCCCCAATGCCAACACAGGCCAGGTGGCCCGGTACCACCTGCCGAGCCCTTTCTACCGGGACTTTTCCCTCCTGTTCCACATCCAGCCTACTACGCCGCGGGCCGGTGTGCTCTTTGCTGTCACGGACTCCTCGCAGAGCATCATCTATGTGGGCATCAAGCTCTCAGAGCTGCGGGCAGGCAAGCAGCAGATCATCTTCTACTACACAGAGCCAGGCTCAGCAAGCTCATATGCAGCAGCCACCTTCACTGTGCCCACCTTGCTCAACCAGTGGACACGCTTTGCCATCAGTGTGGAGGAGGACGAAGTTGTTCTCTACCTGGACTGTGAGGAGCACGAGCGGGTCCACTTCGAGCGCTCCCCGGATGAGATGGAGCTGGAAGATGGCTCCGGGCTCTTTGTTGCTCAGGCTGGAGGGGCTGACCCAGATAAATACCAGGTAAGGGTCACCTCAAGGAGCGTCTCCAAGAAGTCTGGGTGAGGCTGGAAGGACGCGACACCAGCCTTTACATGTTGAACCAACCTGTTTGCCCAGGAGACAAACCAGTGGCCATGATCCATGTGTGTCCCTGGAGAAGGGGACACTTCAGATGGGGAGAAAGGTGGCCTGAGATGCCACCAACTTTATTGTACTGGGTCTCACCAAAGCAAAGCTCTCAAGGTGGGCTGGCAGGAGGTGACGGGGTTGAGCTACAGCAGCCACTGTTGCCCATACCTTTACGAACAAATGCACAGAGCCTCTTTGAATGTCTCCATTTCTAAAAATACCCAACTCCTTTGGTGGAGGAGCTGGTTTGGCTGGTAAAATGTCTCTCTTAGCTGGAAAAAATGCTTGGGCTGGAGCATATCTTTGTTGGCTGACGTTGGGTGGTATCTGCAGGAAGACTTTGGAGAGCAAGGAGAGAAGTTGATAGCTCAGCCTGTGATTTGAACATGACTTATGTTCTAGATAAGGTTTATGGAAAGTGCAGGAAAAATGCCCAGCTGACATGGAAATCCCCCATGGTGCTTGAGGAGAGGAAAGTTCAGGATTACACTGCCAGTTTTTTTTCTGGATTGACCATGGTTTGCCCAGCAACACAGGCTCTGCTGAGTGGAGCAGTGCTTTTCCTGGGGAGCTTTACAAAGCACGTTTCTGAGCTTAAACATCATCTTGACTAATGAGCAGCGCTACTGCAGCCCCAGTTAAATGGCTTTAGGCAGGGAAACCTCGCCCAGGAAAAAAGGATTAATGATTGATAGTCTAGAGAACGGTTTGCACTGGGATTTGGGTTGGTCCCTTGAGGTTTTGAGAGCAACTTTTTGCACTTGAACACGCTGGGAGGGCCAGGTCATGGCCGTGGAGAAACTCCTCGCCCCAGCTGGAGAGGGTTTGGCACAATTTGTAAGGCAAAGCAACAGCCAGGAGCAGAGCGAAGCACTGACGCCTTTCTAGCAGGTGATGCTCCTGAGCTTGCCAAACACCAGCTCCTGCTGCCCGCCCCCGGTTTTCCCGTGGGGAATAGCTGGCCATTGAGAGATGGAGACTGACTGCCTCGGCTGGCTGTGAGGGGAGCGGGGAGCGCAGGCTTGGATGTTTCCTTGGCATCTGACTGCCTCGTGGTATTTCCATTGCTGACCAGCCCTGACTTGTGTTATCTGCAACTAATGGGGCGTCAAGCTGATTAAAACCTGGCCCTCGGTCAAGCCACAAGATGAGCTGCTCACAGGCGGCTGAAGGGCTGCTGGTGGGGTCTTATCCAGGATCTGTGCTTCTTCCTGAGTTGCCTTTGTGTCAACAGGGTGAAACCTGAGGGGCAAAGCCTGCAGGTAACGCAGAAGCCCCTGGCACAGCAGATATCAAGGGGGCTACTGTAAGTAGGGTCTCATCCAGGGTCTGGCAGGAGGATTGGATTACAGCTGGATGCATGATAAAACCTATGATGCTGCTGCCCAAGTAGACTGGGGCAAACAGGCTACAAAGGGCCCTTATAACCATCCCTCATGAGGATGCCTTTGTTCAGGGCTGAAACCAAATTATTTCCGGTGCCTCTGGCAAGCCCCAGGACCAGGAGGGCTAGGCTGGAGTGTTGCATTTATCAAAGCTTTGGCTTGCTGCTGGTGCTTAGTGGGGAGGAGAAGGATATGTTAGAGCTGACTGTCACAAGGGCAAGCAGCTGGAGGAGGTCACAACCCACCTGGGGGCATTTGCTTCTGAGAGGGATTTATATATATAATTTTAATATATATTTATATGAAATCTAATATATCTATAATATTGAATTAATTATATATAGCTATAATACATTATATTTATAATATATATAATATTTATATTATAATATATTTATAATATTGTAATGTCATAGCCAGCCTGACTGAACTGCAGCTGCCCCTGAGTCTTGTTTTCTTAAACCCATCATGTTTCCTGAGCGCAGCTCTCTTTCCTGGACGTGGTGCGCTGTGATTTCAAGTAAGCGCAAATATTATTTTAGGTGTCTTGCCCAGAGAAGAGATGCTGAGTGGGAGGTATCTGCCCTCTCTGAGCTTGCTTTCCAGCATGGTCCCCGTCACCTTCCTGCTGGGACCACAGGGATGGGCAGCATTGCATCCCAGCAGCATCCCATCCTGACAGCATCCCCATGTGCCATCCCAGCAGTGACCTGCGCTGGGCTCTGAGATATGCTGGGTGACACCCTGCTTGCCATGGGAGCCATAAGGTTCAGGCTGGTACCCACACACCTCCTCAGTCAATACGGGGATGCTGTCCTGCCAGGCAGTGCAAGTAGCTGGACTGTGGGGGTTTGTCTGGAGGCAGGATCCTTAGGAAAGAATTTTTGGTGGTTTCTTGTATAAACAAGTGGTTTGGATGTGCACCATGCTTGCAAAACCCAAATAAATGGTAAGGAAGTGCAGATTAGCCTAAGAAATACTTAACCTGGGTTGCAGTGGACTGGGACCTGCCACAGCCCTTTCTTGGGGCAGAGAGGCTGTCTGCGGCTGGGGAGCCCTCAGGAGAAGGGAAACAAGGAGCACAGCCAAAAGGTCCCTGTAAAAGCTTTGCTGTCTGTCTGGATCCTTACCACTACCTCCACTCAGCCCACCTGGTGCATGGCATTTTTCCATGGCTTGTCAAGCCATGCCAGTGGTGCCGGGCACTGTGGCTGCAAGGTTGGAACTTCTCTGTGCTGGGTTATGGATAGGTGCTCAGGTGGAGAGTGCTCTCTGCACCAGGTGAAAGAGCCTGATGTACATGGGGCGTTTGGGGTGGCTGAGTGACATGGCAGATCACATCATGCCGCAGGGTGGCTTCCATCACGTGGCTGTCTGTGGTACCTACCCATCTGTGGCAGCCCTCCTTTCGTGGTTTTCTTCCAGGGAGTGATTGCTGATTTGAAGCTGCAAGGGGACCCGCGGGCAGCTGAGCGGCAGTGTGAGGAAGAGGAGGATGACACTGAGGAGGTGAGTGCTGACAGCCCAAATGGGGCAGGCTGAGGGGCAGCTACCCTGTGCTCTTGGCTTACCCTTTGCCCCTTCTCCCCGCACAAATGCAGGTCTCTGGTGATTTTGGCAGCGGGGCAGAAGGTGGACACCAACCCTCGGGGAAAGACAGGGTGAGTTGGTGCCTGCAGGTGTTGCACTCAGTGGCAGAACCCCAAGATTTTAGGGATGAGAAGGTCTGGGTGCCCTCCATGGTCGAGGTCCTGGGATGCCCGATGTGATCCTGGCTCCTGCCCCTTTTGAGAGGACAGCAGGAGGTGAATGGCACTACAGTGTCCCCTTATTGTTGGCACAGGGTGTCCCGGGGCTGGTGGATGCTGTCCCCGTCACCTCTCCCCCTGTGGCAGCGGGTGGCGGGCTGAGGAGAGGTGGAGGCTCCCCACAGCAAGCCGAGAGGATCAGAGCGGAGGAGACACTGCAAGTCTCCACAGGAGGTAATGCTGGCAGCAGCATCCCCTTCCCTGCCGTGCTGACTGGCTCTGGGGCACACCGGCGGGAGATGTGGCAGGGTGACCCTCCCTAAGCACAACCGGGTCCCTTTTCCCTTCCTGCAGGCGCTGGCCCCAAAGGTGAAAAAGGGGAAAAGGGTGATCGTGGCCTGAAAGGTGACTCAGGGACTGGCAGCATTGTGGGGACAGGCAGTGTCAAGGGTGAAAAGGTGAGTGAGAGAGGGGATCCCAGGGGCTTGAGGATGCCACTGACATGTCCGCATTTGACACTCACTCCTCTTCGTTTCTGTCCTGCAGGGGGAGAAAGGAGAAGTAGGCATCAAGGTGAGCGTCACTGAGGGACTGGGGGCAAAGCCATGCCAGCCTGAGCTGCCACCACTGGGGATGTGCCACCCCTCCCTCTTTCCCTCCCCTCCCCAGGGCAGCGCTGGATTTGGCTACCCTGGCTCCAAGGGACAGAAAGGGGAGCCAGGAGACCCTGGCCCCCCTGGGACCCTCTCGCGGCATTCTGATGGTGTGGTGGTAGAGCAGGTCACTGGTCCCCCGGGCCCACCAGGGAAGGATGGAGCCCCTGGCAGGGATGGCGAGCCCGTGAGTCGAGCCTCCCACCCATTGGGTATCCCATCTCCCCTCACCTCTGCCTTCTTTCCTGCCTGCCTGCACACTGACCTCTCCCCTCTCTGCCATCCCTAGGGTGATCCTGGCGAGGATGGCAAACCCGTAAGTGGGGTGGAGGGGTGATGGGTGCTGGTCATCTCCTTGCCTTGCCACCTACTGACCCCCCACCGTTCCCCTTTGCAGGGCGATATGGGGCCCCAGGGGTTCCCTGGGATGCCAGGGGAGCCTGGCCTGAAGGGGGAGAAGGTGAGTGCCGGTGTCAGTGTCGGGGAACGGCACACGCCACTGCCCCCCTTCCTTTTGCTGGTGGCTGGGCTACACTCACAAACTGCGCTCTCTCCTCTGTGCCAGGGTGACCCAGGCATAGGGCCGAGGGGACCCCCTGGACCACCTGGTCCCCCAGGACCTCCAGGACCATCATCCAAGCATGACAAGCTGGTGGGTGCCCCCTGGAATACAGAGACTTGGGTGAGGGGTACGGGGTCACAGAGGAGCGGGATGCTACTGCTAGACCCCAGGCAGCATTCCTGCACCACTGGGCACACCAGCCCTGGCCATAGGTTCCTGACATCACCCTTGCGCTTCTCCCCTAGACTTTCATCGACATGGAGGGCTCTGGCTTTGGCGGTGACCTGGAGAGCCTGCGGGTGAGTGTGAGTCCCTTCCTGTTGGGAGGGAGCAGGGGGGACACGGTCAGCCATTGTCACTTCTTTCTCTTCTAGGGCCCGCGAGGGCCACCTGGTCCCCCAGGGCCACCCGGTGTGCCCGGTTTGCCGGGTGAGCCAGGACGGTTTGGGATGAACCGCACAGACCTGCAGGGACCGCCAGGGCTGCCGGGCAGGGACGGGACCCCTGGGTCCCCGGTAGGTGTATGGAGTGGCCAACAGGACCCACCTCAGGGCCACCCTGTGGTGTTGGAGCTGCACGTGCCCCCTGTGGTGCTGGGGGTCTTGGTGCCCACCAGCCCCATGGGGTTTGCCCATGCTGGAGCCAGCTCCTGGTCATCTTGCAGGGTCCTCAGGGTCCTCCTGGAAGAGATGGGGCAGCTGGGCAGCCAGGGCCCAAAGGAGAGCAGGTGAGTGTCCCGTGTCCCCTAGGAGCATGTCACAGCTCCCCCACAGAGCAGGTGGCACCATTGGCACATGTCTGGGAGGTCCCAGCTCCCTCTATCCCTGGGCTAGGGAGCATCAACCTGTTGCTGGAGCAGGCCAGCTTCTTCACACCCTCTCTTCTTCCTCCTCCAACCTAGGGTGATGTGGGCGACCTTGGCCTCCCTGGCGCACCAGGACCCAAGGTAGGATGCCTGTGGTGGGTTTCTTGTGGGGGGAAGAAATCCCATTTGCAATGCAGCCTGGAGGCAGGGATGCTGCTTGATGGGCCACCTCGTACTGGAGTGGGGAGGGGGATGCTGGTATTTGCGTTCATCCCAGAGCAGAGCAGTGGTGCACTTTGAATGGAGCCACTGACCACCCCTGGGATACTCACCAGGATCCTGCCACCCTCACTTGGCTTTTCTCCAGGTGCCGCCACTTTGGGAAGCAGGCAGGAAAGACGAGCAGGGTGTTTCAAGGCGCAGAAGAGGGTTTTCCTGGGCGTTTTGGGTGCCCACACCCCACTGGAAAACACCCCATCTTCTGCACATCACTCTCCTGCTAGCCTGCTCGAGCTTCTTTCTGCTCTACTTTCCCAAGTGTGGAAGTAAAAGTTTTCTGCAATGTGCACAATTACCCTCCCCTCCCTCAGGGTCCATGATGCCCCTTCGGGTGACCCATACACTCCCCTGAGCTAGGGGCAAGAGCCTCAAGAATTAAGGTTTCTTAATGCTGCCAACATCGAGAGGGTGGATGGGGTGGCAGCAGGTGTAAGGACTGATCTGGCCTCTCGGAGACCTTGCAAAGCACAAGGTGCCTGCAAGCAGCCCTGCCTCTACGCTGAGCTCTGCTGCCACATTGGAGCTGGCAATGCATGCAAAAAAAAGATCGCATTTATTATTTTAGACGACCCTCTGGTGGCCACCATGCACATTACATGGGGAGCTGGGCCATGCCAGAACAGCTGGGACAAGGGATTCCATAGCCGGGAGATGACCTGTCCCAAAGCCCCTCTGCCCTGGAGACAGGAGCCCTGCCCCAGGGGGTGGTTTGGGGATGCAAGAGGGCATGCACTGCCCCCCACTTGTAGACTCAAGGCAGGGACCGTTCCCACCGTGCCCCATTTGTCCTGTTTTTTTTCCCTGGAAACATTCAAGGTCAGGTTGGTTGGGGCTCTGAGCAACCTGATCTAGTTGAAGATCTCTCTCTGCTCGTTGCAAGGGGCAGGGGAGGTTGGACTAGATGACCTTTAAAGGTGCCTTCCAACCCAAACTATTCAATGATTCTATGAATCTTGTCTCCTTTGCAGGGCAGCAAGGGAGAAACAGGACCAGCAGGAGCCCCAGGAGAAATGGGGTTAGCTGGCCTTCCTGGGCCCATTGGACCCCGAGGGCAGCCAGGGCCCCCTGGCCCCCCAGGACCACCGGGGCTGGGCTACGAGGCTGGATTTGTAAGTGATCACCGCTGTGATGGGGGAGTGGGATAAACTGGAACAGGGGCAGATGTGGCTCAGCCCCTTCTCCCCCGCTTCCTAGGGTGACATGGAGGGCTCAGGGTTGCCATTTGCTGCCAGCTCCCCTGGACCACCTGGACCCAAAGGACCACAGGTAGCTCCACTCTTGCTTCTTCCCTCCCCTCCATCCTGGGCTCCTCAGGGCATTCCCCATCATTGTGTCTCCTGCCATCACCCCATGCTCATGACCCCCTTCTTGTTGCTTGCAGGGGGTGCCGGGACTGCCAGGAGTGAAGGTGAGGAGCCCTTCATATGCCTTTCTTGCCCTTTGCTGAAGCGAGCTGCAGGAGCCTGGCATCCTTGAAGGGTGCCCGTGGGCAGCCTGTAGTGATGCTCCTGCTCTGACATCTCTTTCCTCTCAGGGGGAGGTTGGCAGCCCTGGGCAGCCTGGCTTGCCAGGACCAAAGGTAGGAATGCCAAGAGGTCAGGTTGGGATGTGTGTGAGCCTCTGGAGTTGGTGGAGTGCTGGCGAGGAACCCTGTGCTCCTCAACCTGGGGCTGTTGGGTGAATGCTCTGTACTGCATCTTGCCCTTTCACACACCTTATTGCAGGGAGATACTGGTGTGCCTGGCGTGGATGGCCGCCCTGGCCTGGAGGGCTTCCCCGGACCGCAGGTAGGAGCATCAGCCACTGCTTTCCAGAAGCTCCTCCCTTGCTCATTGCAGGGCCATTTACAGCAGCCAAAATCCATCCCCAGCAACCAAAATCTGCACCCAGCAGCCAAAATCCTCCTCCTCCAGTGCCTTAGGTTGTTCCCCTGCTTTGGGACCGGGGCTGCCCACGCTGGTGGTGCCAAGGGTGCCCACGCTGCTTGGGACACCATCCCCATCAGCTTCCNGGGTGGGTGGGTGGTCTAAAAGGTTTTGCTGAGCCACAGGCAGGAGGGGGTCTCCGCTTGTGAACCAGGGTCCAGCCGCACATGCTGCCAAGCGGGAAGCTCACCCCTGCCTGCTCCTCCTTCCAGGGACCCAAAGGTGACAGAGGCAGTCCTGGCGAGAAGGTAGGTGCCAGCGGGCTGGGGACAGGGACCAGGCAGCGGTGGCCCTGGGGCTGATGGCTTATATCTTCCAGGGTGAGCGAGGCCAAGACGGTGTGGGGCTGCCTGGCCCCCCTGGTCCACCTGGTCCCCCCGGACAGGTCGTCACTGTCTCAAGCAAAGATGTAAGTGGTGGCTTCTGGCTTCAATGCAGCTGAGGGGTGCTAAAATTGAGGGGGGAAGGAGCCTGCCCAGCACCCTTCGTGCAGCGGGATTGAGGGGGGACCTCTCTGGGAGCTCTGACCTCTTCAGAGCAAAGACCAGGGTGAAAACCCCATTTTGTCTCTTTATCCAGAAGTCTTCGGTGGCTTTGCCTGGTCCAGAGGTAGGTGCCCAGCTACAACCCACACCCAAACTTCAGCAGTGCCGGGTGGGCACCTGGTTTCTTGGAAAGGGGGAAGTTACTCTTACAAGCATCTCTCCTTCTTCCCACAGGGCAGACAGGGTCACGCCGGCTTCCCGGTGAGTCGGTGGCAGTGCTGGGGACTGCAGGGATGGCCCCGGTGAAAACTCCGGGCACGCTTTTGGGAAATCTCTGGTGGCCAGTCCTGCTGCACTTTGCCACAGCGGTGCTAGGGTGGTGGTGATGGAGGGGGCGTTTGGGATCTGCCTTTGGTAAGTCGTGGCTGACACGGGCTCTGCTTCTCCCTGCAGGGCCCGGTGGGACCGAAAGGAGACCAGGGATCATCTGGTCCCCAGGGCTCCCCAGGGTTGAAGGTAACTGCTCCGGGCCACCTCTCATCCTGGGGTGGTCACACTCCTGGTTCCTCATCCTGCCTGGCCACAGGGCCCTGGTGGTGATGCCAACCCTGCTATGGGAGGGAGCCTGGTCCCTCCATCTCCTCTCGTGCCTCCTCCTTTCTTGCAGGGGGAGAAGGGGGAGCCCGGTGTCATCATCAGCCCCGATGGAACGGTGGTCACTGCGCAGGTGAAAGGAGAAAAGGTGGGTGTGCTGTGGGAATGGGAGGCACGTCCCACTGCGATGGGTGCCACGTGGTCCTGGTGGTGACACCGTTTCCCTCTCTGCTGTCTGCAGGGGGAGCCAGGGCTGCGGGGACCGATGGGACCATCCGTAAGTCAGCATCACCATCCTCCTCATATCCCATGGGGGGGGACAGGGCTGATCCAAGGCAGAGGGTGATGGAGGGTCCCTCTGCTCTGAGCAACCTCATCCTCATCTCTTCCCTCCAGGGTCCCCAGGGACGAGCAGGGATGAAGGGAGAGATCGGCTTTCCAGGCAGACCCGTAAGACCTGCGCCCAGTTTGTTTGTCCTCTCAGCCATAACCTCCTCCACCACGTCTCCCCACCCCATTTGCACATCTTGCACCCACTGAACCCCCAAACCCAATTGTGTCCCTGAGGGGTGGGGTGATGGATGCTGGGGTATTGAAGGCAATTCTGGGGTGTCGGAAGTGACACTGGGGCATCAAAGGTGACACTGGGGTATCGCGGGTGACACTGGGGTGTCACCTCGGGGTTTGCAGGGGGACAGGGACGAGGTTCATCTGTGCTGCTCATCCACAGGGACGTCCTGGCATGAATGGGCTGAAGGGTGAGAAGGGTGACCCCGCCAATGTCAGTGGCATGCTGGGCTTGCAGGTGAGCACTGACGGCGGCCTGCCCTGGGCTGCTGGCCCAGCAGAGTAGGGGACGCACACCAAGTGTCTCCCTGGGGACTTGAATCCCTTTGGGAAAGGGCACATACCTCCCTCTCTCAGGGACTGGTTGCCCCTCCGGGGCAGGGCATGGCCCCAGTGTCGCCCGACAGGGACCATCCACTTGCAGGACCCTGACACACCTTCTCTCCCTCTGCAGGGTCCCCCGGGACCCCCAGGGCCTCCAGGGCCCCCTGGACCACCTGGAAGCATAGCCTACGACAGCAGCAATGTGAGTAACAACACAGTCACTGTGATAGGGTGCTAAGGGTGATAGTGTCCCCCCCGTTCCCCCTGGCAGGATGGAGGGGATGGAGGATGCTCCAGTGGCATCTTTGCCAGGGCTGGCACGTGAGGCTGGCACCAGCATGACATTAAGGGGGGTATCCCTGAGGATGCTGCTGTCTCTGCAGCCACTTCCTTTGCATCTCTGCAGGCCTTCAGCGACCCTGGCCATCCTGTACTGCCAGCTTTCCCTGGTAAGGGGGTGTCCCTTTCCCAGCCCCCTCAGGGTGGCTCAGGGACCCCCAGCAAGGCAGAGTTGTGGGGAGGGCCCGCCCCCCGTTAGAGCTGGAGCTGAGATGCTGCAGCGCTGTGGCATCTCTCTGCTGCTCCCCACAGGTTTCCACCAGTTTCCAGGGCAAAAGGGAGAGAAAGGCGATGCCGGAGCCCCAGGACCCCCAGGTGAGTGACGGGTCCCCGCAGGCAGAGGCAAGCAGGGAATGGCTCGTGCCCATCCTGGCTTTCCTCTCCCTTCCTTTTCCTCTCCACAGGCCACTTCTCCTACGACCTGAGTCACTTTGGTGCCAACCTGCAGGTAAGTCCTTTGCCCACCAGCTGCAGCTTGCAGGGCTGGCAGGGGGCATGATTTGAGGTACTGGGGTGCTCCCTGGCTGCTCACCTTAAAACTGTGCCATCCCGCAGGGTGACAAGGGGGAGCCAGGTGCCAAGGGCGAGAAGGGTGAGCCAGGCAACACCCCACTGTATGGTCCCAGCATCTCCGGGCTGCCAGGGCCTCCAGGGCCCCAGGGCTACCCTGGGCTGCCAGTGAGTACTCCATGGCACAAGGGGTGAGGGGGAAAATGGTGGTGGCGGCATCCCCAGGTGCTTTGCTCCAGGGATGCTCTCTCACACTGCTTAGGGTCCCAAGGGGGACAGTATCGTTGGGCCGCCAGGGCCTCCTGGACCTCAGGGCCCCCCTGGTATCGGATATGAGGGGCGGCAAGGCCCCCCTGGCCCTCCCGGTCCCCCCGGTCAACCCTCCTTCCCAGGCCCCCACAGACAAGGTGAGTTCCTGTGCCTCCTGCATCCCTCCCTGCTCCCCCTACATCCCTCTCTACACCCCCTGCATCCCTCCCTGCAGACCTCTCTATCTCACCCTTCGTCTTGCCCCAGCTATCAGCATCCCTGGGCCCCCTGGACCACCGGGGCCCCCCGGACCACCAGGCACCAGCGGGATGTCCTTTGGGGTGAGTTGGAGCTCTGGAGGGGGGTTGCCTGCAGGCAGGCCAGCCGAGCCCTGAGCCACCTGCCGGGCTGTGCCTGCAGCTGCGCGCCCTGCCAACCTACCAGGCGATGCTGAGCGCCGCACAGGACCTGCCCGAGGGTGGCCTCATCTTCCTGGCTGACCGGCAAGAGCTCTATGTCCGCCTGCGCAGGGGCTTCCGCCGGGTGCTGGTGAGTGGGGGCAAGGCAGGGGGAGCAGAGGGGGTCACACTGTCTTGGGTTGCACTGCCTGGCTCTGAAGGGATGCAGGTGGCGTCATGCTGGGGTTTCAGTGGCATCCTTTGTGGATGCTCAGGCATCCCTCCCATCCTTGCACAAGGGAAAAGAGAGAGGGGTGACTGGGATCTGATGTGCCATGTATTTGCAGCTGGAGGAGCACACCCTGATCCCCAGCTCAGCTCTGGTGAGTCCTCTGTCTCCCATCCCCATCTCCACCCGTCCATCCCTCCCCATTACATCCCATCCTCATCTCCAACCAGCCCCATCCCTGCCCAGCGCAGCACCAACCCTCAACCTGTCTCTCTCTTCCTCCCTAGGACAACGAGGTGTANTGCTGGCCCCCAGCCCCGTGGACCCCTGCATCCCCTTCACAACCACAGCCCTCTGCCCACCGCCCGACCCTGGCGTGGGGACGAGGTGGTGGCCAACCAGCACCGCCTGCCCGAGCAACCCCTGCTCCACCACCAGCATGAGCTCCTCAACAGCTACTACATCCACCGCCGGCCAGATCCGGCCCCCGTGGCTGCCCACGTGCACCAGGACTTCCAGCCTGCTGTGAGTGCCACATACCAGCTGAGGGAAGGTGATGATGGTGGCTAAAGCCGTGTACCTCAAGCTCTGTTGTCCCCTCTTGGCAGCTTCACCTGGTGGCCCTGAATGCCCCACTGAGTGGTGGCATGCGCGGCATCCGGGGTGCTGACTTCCAGTGCTTCCAGCAAGCCCGGCAGGTTGGACTGGCTGGCACCTTCCGCGCCTTCCTCTCCTCCCGCCTGCAGGACCTCTACAGCATTGTACGCAGGGCCGACCGCGTTGCTGTGCCTATCGTCAACCTCCGGGTATATGTGTGCCCTTCCCAACACCCTCCAAGCTCCAAGGGATGCAAAGCATCTCGGAGCCCCCATCCATCTGCATGGCAGTGACTGTGGAGCATGCCCTCCCTGGGGGCTGCCAGGGTTTGGAGCTCCTGTGATACTCTCAAAGTGCAGGCAGGACTAACCCCCTCTCCCCACTTTTTCCACCCCCACACCAGGATGAAGTGCTCTTCAGTAACTGGGAAGCCCTTTTCACGGGCAGTGGGGCCCCGCTGCAAGCCGGCACACGCATCCTCTCCTTCGATGGCCGGGATGTCCTGCAGGATGCGGGATGGTGAGTGTGGGATTATGTGATGGAGAAGGAGCGAAGATGATGGGGCTGGACTGCGGTGGGGGCAGCAGCAGCCCCCCACCTTTCTCCTTTACAGGCCACAGAAGAGCATTTGGCATGGCTCGGATGCCAAGGGCCGGCGCTTGCCCGAGAGCTACTGTGAGACGTGGCGGACAGAGGAGCGTGCTGCCACCGGCCAAGCTTCCTCACTGGCCTCCGGCAAGCTGCTGGAACAGGTGGCCAGCAGCTGCCAGCATGCCTTCATCGTGCTCTGCATTGAGAACAGCTTCATGACCGCTGCCAAAAAGTGACACCTCCCCCTCATCCCCTGGGTACCCCATGCCTCCCTGGGGAGGGTCGGGCCAGCCTGCACCCCAGCACCCCTGTGGTCCTCAGCCCCTCCATCTCCTGCCCTCGCCCCACAGGATTTTCTCTTCCCGCAGACCTGAAGCCAAAGAGTATCGCCGTTGCCCCTGCCTTGGGTCAGCAGGGGCTCACGTCCCACCCCGGGCAGCGCAGCCAGGGGCTGGCTGCCTTCCTCCTCCTCTTGCTCCACTTCTCTTCTAACCCCTAATATCTAACCACTTAATCTTGTGTCCACCGCCCGCTCAGATGCTCTTTTCAGGGTGGCTGGGCAGGAGGATGCTCAGCAGGGAGATTTCAGCACTGCCATGTGGTTTGCCCTCCTGGAAAGCCTGGGTTTCTCTGACCCCCACCTCCCCGCCCCACACTGTCCTTGGCAGGAGCCTGGGGCCAGACCCAAATCCATGCTGCTGGGGCCATGGGGTCTTCAGCCAAAAGATCACCATCCCACCCGAGCAAGGGACCGTCCCATGGCGGTGCCAGGGCTCTCCCTAGATGGTCTCCATTCTCCCAAGGTAAGGACCATCGCACCCAGCCCCCCATCATCACCCTCACCTCCACCGCCCAGGCATAGCCACAGCCAGGCCAGCATGGGGACTGGTGTGATGGAGTGGCCTCAGCATGGGGACAGGCGCCCTTGGCCTGTGTTTACGTGTGTGTGTGTGTGTTGAGCACATGTGTTACCGAGGGCAGACACCACCCATCACCCCCCCTTCCCCTTTGCTGCGCTCTAAGGGCCAAGGCACAGCAAAGCTGGGTTGAATTGCTGTGGACAAATCCAAGGTGCTAAAAAAAAAAGAAAGAAAAAAAGATAAATCTGTAACTAGCTATTTTTATTGTATGGAAATTATTACCATAAAAGCTGTGTGAGTCACACAGTCTCTATTTCTTACAGTCTACTGTATTTTGTGTAATTAATGCAATTTCAAGCCTGTGGATCTTTATATTTTTTTGTCGGTTGAGTCTTATAAACCATTTTCTAAAGGCACTGAATAAAAAAACATTACCCTCTTGTAGCCTGGCTCCGCACAATGATGGAGAGATGGTGGCTAGGAGACCACCTGGACTCCATCCATATCCCTGCATGGTACCTGGTGGTGGCAGTTGTGGGCATCCTTCCCCTGCTCTGGTTGTGTTTGTGGCTGAGGGGCGGGAGCACAGCCCCTGCCCCCATGGAGCAGAAAGCAGGCCCCAAGGGGTATGTCCTCAACGGGCTGGTGCCAAGGACTGCCAGCAGGACAGGAGACAAAGCACACAGTGAAGGTGATGCTCGTTTATGGAGCCGAGGGCTGTCCACGGTGGTCACGATGCTGGTGCTTAGACTCGCACGGCACCTGTCTCCAGGCTCTGGTCCTGTACCGGCACCTCGGCAGGGAGCTGGCATGGCACCTTGGCAAGGGCCAGCTCTGCTGGCTGCTTGTGGCTGCTGTGCTGGATGGCCACGCTGACGCCTGCCAGCAGGTAGACCACTGCCAGCAGTGTGAAGTAGCCGAAATACACAAAAAACTGCAAGAGAGGTGGAGAGAGAGCAATGCTTGCAGCAATCCCCCCACTTCATCCCACACCATTAGGGGATCACCATTATAGATGCCATTGATCCCTACCTGGGGATGCACAGACAAGCCCAAGACCCTCTTGTCAGCCACGATGATTGTGATGATGGTCTTCAGCACGGTGGCGAAGAAGGTGTTGACCCCGAAGACCAGTGCACAGAGTTCTTTGGAGAGGGAGGTAGCAATCTGGAAACTGGGAAAAATGGGTGGACCAGTGAGCCCCTGGTGCGAGCTCAGCTGCTGAGATGGGAGCGGGTCCCCAAGGGTACCACGCACATGGCAATGGGCACCAGGAACTGGTAGGAGCTGCGGAAGAGGACATAGGCGGCATAGCACAGCCAGATGTCACTGGTGGTGTTCATGAGCAGGAGCAGCCCCGCCTGGAAAGCTGTCACCACCCCAATCAGCAGCTCCGACCACAGTGTCCACCGGATCTTCACGTAGCCAGCGATGAAAGAGGTACCAGCCCCTGGGGAGTGGATGGAGGATACTGTGAACACCACACCAGCATGGGACTACTTAGCGCCCCCCAGCCTAGTCATGCTCATCTCATCTAGTCGTGCTCATCTCACCAGCACGGCCATACCACCCCCTCCATCCCCCAAAATGCCAGGACTGCCAATCCCAGGGATGCAGTGGGATGGGGTTGTCCTCCTGCATCACCAGTGTCCCCAGCTGGGGCAGCGTACCTAGCAGTGTGGAGGCGGCATCCACTCCTCCGTTGTACACCTGGCTGTTGTCTGTGGTAGGGTAGATCTCATTCCAGAGGATATGCACATAGTACAGCATCAGGTAGTAACCGGCTGAGTTGAAGATCCACCACAAGGACCAGAGCCGGAGCTGGGGTTGCCTGGCCAATGCTCCCAACTCACGCAGCATACGGCACAGCACCGTCTCCCGCCAGCTCCCTGTCTCCCCACCACTGTCTCCCCCAGCCATCTTATCCAGCTCAGCAGGCGCAGCCTCATCGCCAGCCCCCTCAGGACGGTTGAAGAAGAGGCTGCGCTGGGGCTGCTGAAGGAAGAGGGTGAGGCCGAGGCCGAAGCTGACGAAGCCCAACGAGATGTAGCTGAGGGTGAGGAAGGAGACACCACCCAAGGTGACACAGAGCTGGCCCAGCACCGAGCTGGTGAACACACCCAGGAGGACAGCAGAGCGGGAGTAGCTGGCCATACGCTGGTAGCGAGATGGGGCAACGAGGGAGAAGATGTAAGAGGAGTAGGCAATGCGGGCAGCCATGGTGAAGCCGTAGAAGAACTCCATCAGCTGCATGGCCAGGACAGAGGTGCCCAACACCAGCAGCAGCCAGATGGAGATGTGGCTGAGGCTCTGCAGCACCAGCACTGGCTTGTAGCGCAGGTAGTCCGTCAGCAGGAAGATGGGCACCAGCACAGCCATGTAGGAGTAGGTCAGCACCGGTGTGATCACATTGGTCACCTGCCGTGTGTGCAAGGAGGGAATGAGCACTGGACACATCTCTGGGAGATGGCCCTGGCCCAGAGGAGTGCAGTTTGGGAGGGCACCAGCTGCTGACCCCCATGGCAGCACCTCCTGTGGGAGGAATGTGGCCTGTGGCGTGAACCGCTGGAGGCCTGGCTGAGCCCCGGCTCCCTCCCGAGCCGGGAATGCAGCATTCCCACAAACACAGCCTGCTGGGACTGGGGCCAGCATCCCTTGGTTTGGGGACAACAACATGTTGCCCCTCCTCATCTAACCCCATCATTGCCAGCAGCGCCCACCCCTGTGCCCCGCACTGTGCACCGCGCCAGTATGGGAGGGTCTCCCCAGTGAAATGGGACAGGGCTTCTCCCAGCCCAGCACCCCCCTGCCATCCCACCGACTGCCCAGGCAGGCAAGGATCAGGCATCACCCCCCAAAAGTGGTTTCCAGCCTGAGCACGAGGAGCCTTGGACCTTGCAGCCCAGTGGGTCAGGGACATGCTGCCGGATGGACACAGGCTGCCTTCTCCCCCCACCCAAAAAGCACCACCACGTATCACCACAGACCTCCGTGCCCCAGGGCAGCGAGAGGATGCTCCGGCCAGCCCCAGTGTGGTGATTGTAGCTGGAAGGGAGACACCAGTGGAGGACAGGCTGCCCGTGGCTCACCTCTGCCTGGGTGAAGTTCTTGTCGGCCCCCAGGAGATATGGGGTGATGAAGCTCTCCCCAGGACGGATCTGTGTCATGAAGCCATAGAAGCAGAGGTAGAAGACTTGTAGTTTCCAGCGCTGGTCCAGTGCTGTCTCCGATGCCGGCTTTTTGGCATCATCATCCTTCTTGGGCATGGCTCCACTGGCTCTGCAGCGGGACAGCGGTGTTGTCCCAGAGACTGTCAGCTAGACAGGCTTTGCCGGGCCAGGCAGCGCGTCTCTGACCACAGGCACTCTCCAATGCATCGAAAGCCACGTCGCTGCAGTTTCTGGGGAGAAAGCAACGTTTGGCACAGGTTCAAATTCCTCCATAATCACAAGGCAAATAAATACCACTACCTTCTCCACAGGAGATGTTCTTGCAAGAAGAAAAGCAGCTGCATGTCCCACTGTGAAAAAAAGTGTGGGGGGGTGTATTTCGGGCAGCATTTGTAAATCTTGTATAAAAGAACCTGGATGCATGAAGCGCCTGGCTCTGCAGTGGGGTGTCCTCGGCTCCCATCAACTTGTTTTTCTCCCTATTAAGAGTCAGCAGGGTTTTACTCCCTTCCCAAAATGAAGGTTTTCTCTGAGCCACCGTGCTCCACTGCAGACCCGGAGGCAGGGGGATGCAGACACCCTGCGCTGTGGATGCTCCGGACAGAGATGGCAGTGGCCACAGGGACTGCACGTTGTGAAAGCGAGTTAATGTGCACACCGGGCACAGGGCTGCCCGTGTTACACATTAGCTGGGCAGTCAGTGGGACTTCAGCTCCTGCACGCAAGCGACTGCCCCTCGGAACGGGACACAATCCCGCAGGGCGGCATTGCTCTGCCTGAGGAGAATGCAAAATGCCACGAGGTTCACAGCCCAGAGGGGGATTAAACACTTAGATCCTGAGGTTTGGCCACAGGAAAGCTGGCAGCACTCGGGAAGCGCAATTAGCAGTCACGGGATGAAGGCAGGGAAGGGAAAAGGCCTGTCCTGGGCGTCCTCCTGGTGCACCCCACTCCCATGACAAATCACCGACAGCACTTTCTGAGCCATAAAAATCCACACGTGCCAATCCACGCTGCAGGAGCATGGTCTAGAAACCCAATTACCCTGCTAATTGCAGAACAACTAATCGCAGTCACTAAAAACAAAGTCCATGATACCAGTCCTTGCCCTCCATTGCCACCCTGCATGGTGAGACAGGGGGGCTCACCTTGCTAGATCCCCTCTGGATAACACACATGGCTAACAGGGAAATGAGCTGGTGTCGGCACTGGGGATGGCGTGGGAAAGCAGGTTGTGATCAAAACCAGAAGCTGCAGCAAGAAGTGGGGTACCTGTTTGCCCCAGTGATGACTCACCAGCCCAGTAGCATTCCCATGGGATTTCAGCACTGGTGCTTAAGCAACACCAAAACATGCACACCCTGGAGCTCATATGTGGGCAAACAGTCCCTCCCTACCACTTAAACAGGTCCCTGGGGAGCAGGGCAGGGATTTGGTGCTCACTTACTTCCAGCCAACTATTGCCCAGAGCCAACTCCAGCCTGCACATCGGAGAGAGGCCTGCAGTCCCCCTGCAGTGCCAGGAAGGGCAAGTGGGAAGGAGCAGGGGATAACCCACCTCCAAACAACCCCCCAGCCCCATGCTGTGTCATGCCCGCCGGGGGCCCCTGCCAGCCGTGACTGCCTGGACTATGATCCATCCCCTGCTCATTCCTGAGCCAGGCTGAAGATTTGAGCAATTGTCACCCACAGCAGCTGCTCTCTGCAGGACAGCCCCCGATGTATGCTCTGATACCCTGATGGGCTGTTTTCCACCCTCCGCTCCAGCCTCTTTTGGAAGCAGATGCTCCCCATTTCCTTTCCTGTCCATCCAGGATGGATAGGTGTGTTTGTCCCTGGCCAAAGGAAGCCATCTGCATTAAACCCAGAATGCAGCTCCATGCCACCGCCTCAATGCCTCCAGGAACAGCAGCTCCTTACTCCCAGCATATGCACCCCCACATATTCAAGGCCCCAACCCCGAACCTATCTGGCTGGACCCACCTCCACCTCTCCAGACCATCCACTGAGCTGTGTCCGCTCGAGGCGAGGAGGCACAAGTCCCAGGGGAAGGTCCCAGCTCGGTGCTGTCACCTCCCAGCCCTGGGTCAAGCCAAGCAGAGCAGAGGGATGAGAGCGTGTGTGCCCATGGCCGTGTGAACCCGTTTCTGGCCAGGTTACTGCGGCGTGCCTTTGACAGCGGACTGCTGTGTGCTCGTCAAGCCAGGGCCGTGGGCAATGCGGGCAGCCGGGCTCAGGCACAGCCACCACCGGAGCCACAGCCGCCACGGTCCCGAGGGGACAGCCTCGGGGTGGGGGGGTGCTCCCCCTCCAGCCGCACGTTGGTGGCACAGAAGCAACGCCGCTGAAGCACGATGCGCTTTGTGGGGAGCTGCCCAGCGGGCAGGGGACGGGGGGGGGCGAGTCCCTGGGGCACCTTCCCAAAACAAGGCAGAGGAAGGTCCCCAAAGGACACCCCTGGCAGTCCCAAGGGACGGGCGGCTTCCCCGGGCGGCGCGGGCTGCACGTGGCAGAGGAGGGTGCTGGGGGGAGCGGGGGCGCCCTGAGACCCTGCGCTTCCCTGGGGACACCCGCACCCCCGACACCCCGGGCAACTCAGCACCCGCGGACACCCCGCATCCCCGGCGCCTCGGGTACCCCCGGCGCCCCCAGCACCCCGTGCCCCCGCAGTCCGGGCCCT